>JAPYZT010008066.1:0-12900 GCA_030522965.1 Tryphoninae sp. A BG-2022a | reverse complement strand
CTCTCTCTCTCTCTCTCTCTCTCTCTCTTTCTCACTCTCGTGCGATTTTTCTCAAGCTTTTCCCACAGGTTCTCTCCATTCTTTCGTGATGGATAAACTACTTTATCTCTCGTAAAAGCGGTGCGAATCGCGTTACAAAAACACGTGTACCTAAAAAAAGGCGGGAACGAGAGAAAAATTTGAAAAGGGAAAAGAAAAAGATCGAGGAAAATTGATATTATTCCCGTCGATTACCCTTAAATTCTTTTCCGTTATCAGCTCTTATCATCGATCGTTCTTTCTTTCTTATCGCGACACTCGTTCTCCAACCCCCCCCCCTCTCGTTTTTTTTAATCGATTATTTATTTTTCTTTCTCTCGCATTTTATTTCCAATTTCTTTTTCTTTTATTCTTTTTTAATAAAAAAAGGGACAAATCCACGAGGACGAAGTATTCTCGCGAATGGAGACGCGAGTTAGCGTGTTCGATTTGGCTTTGTGTTAAACGATAACGATAAAGATACGCGAGAGGAAAATCGATCGACGATCGTGATAAACTTGTTACGTTGCAATTTTCCGATAAAGCTTGGATTGAACGAGAGATATGTGTACGATTGGCCAGAGCTACGTGGCTTAGCGACAATGAAACCGACTCAACTATCTTGCGGAGCGTATAATCTCTTCTTCCCCCCCCCCCTCACCTCCCCCCTCCTTTTTTCCTTTTGCGATAATCGAGAATCGAGAAATCACTAGGAGAGCCAGCCACTGGCTAACGATTCAAAAGATTCGTGTTCTGCGGTGAATTTTCCGATGGGAAAAAATTTATGTGGAGTCTTTTGTTACGATAAAACCGATACAGATTACTGCATTTAATATTTAAAGAGAATTGTAAAAGATTGAGCTAATATTGGAGCAATGGAGGATTTTTATTATTATAAATTGATAAGGGGCTGAATCATTTATTACTAAAGGGATTGTTGGTTCTGGTTTTATTAATAAACAAAAGCTGGTTCGTTTATCATCGAATTTAGAGAGCTAGTCCTTATCACTATCGCCAAATTTCAACACCAGATGGAGAATTGGACTTCTTCCACCATCGAGTATTACAAAATATTATTTAACGGGGGAGCTCTAGTTGAAATTTTCAAAAAATCGATTTTTTTTCCATTTTCTAAAAGTACGTTTTCTAAAAGTTTTTTAAATTTTTGATTTTCTACAAGTTTTCTAAAAGTTTTCATTTTCTATAAGTTTTCATTTTCTAAAAGTTTTCAAAAAGTTTTCATTTTCTAAAAGTTTTCTAAAAGTTTATATTTTCTAAAAGTTTTCTAAAAGTTTTCATTTTCTAAAAGTTTTCTAAAAGTTTTCATTTTCTAAACAATTTTCTGGTGGTAACTGAATCTGCAAAAATTTTCCCAAAATTTTGGAAAAATATGTCTGTCATGCCAAATTTTAAGGCGATCGGTTGCTCAGTGCCGGACAATTTACGAATCTCGTTTTCAAAGCGCAAGTGCTTCATCGTCACTAACACTGCTGGAGGTTGGACATATTCCGAAGCCACTACATGCAAATTGGTCGGAAAATACTCGTAAGATATTGTACTTTTAGAAAATGAAAAAAAAAATCGATTTTTTGAAAATTTCATCTCCGGATCTTCTTTGCTTTGAATTGAGATTTCTTCAAAACTATTCAACATTTTTCGACGATTTTTTTTAGTTTCGTTCAGAAAGAGTTTATTGACAATTCTCTGTTAGATTTTAGAGGATATTCGAAAGAGACAAATTTTGGGAGTAATTGAAAGTCGGAAAACATTAATTTGCAAAATTCATATTTTCAATGTACTTTTTCTCAAGAACCGTACGTTGAATTTTTACCATTTTCGTTCTGCGTCTACATTGAAGTGTTATAAACAATGTGTCGAGCTATTTTTTCGATATTTTGTTTCAAAATGTTTTGACATCGTTTTGAAATTTTGTTAAAATTTTTCCTCACTTTTTTATTTACCTTCATAATATTTTTCTCCTGTTTGAATTGTTTTTTCAAAAAAATGTCTCGACACACCCTTCATTTGAATGTACTTGTTACATAAAAAAAAAAAAGAATACACCGATACGATGAGTAGATTTCGAGAAAAGGTCCATCGCAGGTGAAAAAACAGAATTTTTCAGAAGACAAAAATTTTCTAAAAAATTTTGAATTTCTAATGAATCCAAACGCAAACTTCAAGAAATTATTTAACACACTTCCACTACTCAGAATTTCATGAAATTTGAACCACGTATCAAGAAAAACACGTACTTTCAGAAACAAAATTGTAAATCCAATTTTTAATTCTCAAACTGAGACTCGTTCTCTAATAACTCCAACCTCGTATCACCTTCAATTCTAAATAAATCAATGAAATAAAAAAAAAAAAAAAAAAAAAAAAAAAAAAAAAAAAAAAAAAAAAAAAAAAAAAAAAAAAAAAAAAAAAAAAAAAAAAAAAAAAAAAAAAAAAAATCAAGAAAGAAAAACAAAAGTAGAATAATTGTTCATCCGCCAATACAAAAGCCCCAGGGGGATTTCGATCCCTCGGGAGTTTCGAAGGATTTCAGGTGCATCGTATTTTTCCGCTTCCAACCGAGCAAACCACACAAAGCGCATTTCGCACGAGAACGAAAAAAAAGAGAAGGAAGGAAAAAAAAAAGAAGAATTGACAAAAAGCCAACTACCGGTTGACCCAACCGACAATTTGCTTGACATCGACCAACCCCCGTCCATCGTTTTCTACCCTGTACGAGCTTGTCACTGGCTCTTGCGGGTCCCGGAGGTTCGTAAAAATGCTTCGGAAAAAAAAAAAGAAAAAAAAGATAGAACGAACTCTTCATAGCTCGAAGCTAATAGCCGAGGTAGAAACTAACAGTGAGTTTAGGTTGCGGAACTGTCTTTCACCAACCGACAGACGGTACGGATGGAAGAGAGAAAGATTGGGGGAGGGGGAGGGGGAGGCATGGACTTCGAGGATGTGGCGTTGGTAGAGGGCAAAGACGGAATAGAGTCGAGGAATGCCCGGCACCAAGGATGAAGGGTTGCGTGCCAAACTGCGAACTGGCACGAAAATTTCATTGGACGTACATCACCTTATCTCTCCTCTCTCCCTCCCACTCACTCCCACCCACCCTCACTAACCTCTCTCTTCCTCTCTTTCTTTCTTTTATATATTTATATTTTATGTTATTGTTATTATTGTATCTTATAAATTTTTGATATTTTGTTTATTTGACGCAAATTTAATTTTAGTTTGCAAATTTATGAGATTTCTGTGGTTACCCTATAATTAGCTAGGGAATAATTAAATATGTCAATCAAACAATTTCTCCCTTTCTCTCTTGCCTCCCCCCTCTCTTTCTCTCTCTTTCTAGTAGTTACTAGGTAATATTATTATATTTACGTTCTTACGTTATTATTATTATTATTGTATCTTATAAATTTTTGAAATTTGGTTGATTTGACACAGATTGCAAATTTGCAAATTTATGAGATTTCTGTGTTTGCCCCATAATTAGCTAGGGAATAATTAAATATGCCAATTAATCAATCCCTCTCTTTCTCTTTCTTTATAGTAGTTACTAGGTAATATTATTATATTTTGTTATTATATTTACGTTCTTACGTTATTATTATTATTATTGTATCTTATAAAATTTTATAAATTTGTTCAACTGGCATAAATTATTAATTTGCAAACTTACATATTTGTATAATTCGTTAATTTATGACATTTCTGTATTTTCCCCATAGCTGGCTAGAGCATAATTAAATATATCTCTCTCTCTCTTTATCCCTACACTAAATCATTCTCTCTCTCTCTCTCTCTCTCTCTCCCTCTTTCTCTCTCTTTATCCCTCCACTAAACCATTCTCTCTCTTTATCTAGATTTATATAGAAGAGATATAGCGATCGACACTGTGCAAAAGTTGCCTCGTTCTCATTTCATCATACGGCGATATTCCCTCTGATATCTCGCTCGCGACTACTAGACAAAGTATAGGCAAACCGAGAATCGGTGATGCGGTTTCGTTTCGCGACTGTGGAGGTAAAGAACGTGAGAGCGAGCGTAGCGAGGATGTGAGGTAGAGGGTGATGAGGAGTAGGACGAGAGGTAAGGCGAGGGTAGAGTTTAGTCGCGTGAGTCTCGGACGCGTTTCGGCCATCGTGTCGGTGCTGCCGCCTGGTGGTGCTGCTGCGGTTCGTTATCTGGTGGCTCGAATCTAAATGAGATTCGATCCTTCGGTGAGGGTCTCTTCTTGTTCCTCCCTCCCACCCTCCCTCTCTCTCTCGCCCCCTGTCGCTCTCTCTCTATCTCGCCCCATCTGTCTCTCTCTTACTCTCAGACAGAGTAAGTGAGAGAGAGAGAGAGAGAGAGAGGGAGAGGGAGCGAGAGAGCGAGAGGGGGAGAGAAGGAGGGAAGGGGGAGGGAGAGGAGAATGGAGAGAGACACTCTCTCACTCTCAGACAGAGTGAGTGAGAGAGTGTCTCTCTTCATTCTCCTTTATTCTGTTACTCGTCGTCGGTGTTGTGTCGTCGCCGTGGTCTTCACTCGGACCGAACGTGTGTCTGTATATAGTCTTGATCATCGTCGGCTCGTGCCAGACGTTCCTGGCATGCCCTGACCCTTTCTCTCTCTCTCTCTCTCTCTCTCTCTCTCTCTCTCTCTCTCTCTCTTTCTTTCTCGGTTGCAAGCTTCGATCTCACTCTCGCTCTCGAGAGTTCTTGAGAACGGGATGAGAATGAATGCGGTCCGGGGGCTTGCTACGTACGGAGGAAGAACCTCGCGAGAGAAAAAAGACTGGATCTACCTATATACACTGTGCAGGAAAGAAAGAGAGAGTTTCCGTTGGGAGAACGGAGAACAGAAGAAATTCCAATGTAATTCGAGCCGATCGCGTACGGATAAATCGGATTTTCTCTCCGGAAAGAATTTTCTTCGTTTTTTCAATCTGTTGCATTTTTTTTTTCGCAATTATCATTTTTCATTTTTCGCCTCTATTACTTTATTAATAAAATCGATTGTGTTATTAACGTCATTTTATTTTGTTAATATTCAGGCGCGAATAATTTACATTGGAAGAAAAAATTAAGAAATGTTGAGTTGTATAAATATGAGAAAATAAAGAATAAATAAATAATAAGGGGGGCAGTAGCGCAGTGGTAGCGTTCCGGACTCATAGGCAGAAGGTCCCGGGTTCGATTCCCGGCTAGGGCAAATAATTTTTCTGATTTATTTTATTTAATAAACTTAAAAAAAAAGAATAAATAAATTAAAAGAATAAATAAATTAATTAAATAAATTAAAAGAATAAATAAATAAATTAAAAGAATAAATAAATTAATTAATTAAAAGAATAAATTAATTAAAAGAAAAATAATAATAATAATTGTTTATAACAAATAGAAATAATTCTGTGTCGATCGTTTGGAAGTTTTCTACCCTCGGTAAATATACGATCCCCTTGTTATCGTATGCGATCTGCGCGAAATTGTATTCCCGGTTGAGTCCGATCGAGGCAAAGAGAGATCGAGTGATTTGGATCTTGCGCGAGTCGATCGAGGAAGAACGATCGAGACGACAGCCGAGATTCTTCCCTTCGCGGAGCGAGGCGCGCGATTTCGATCGATGACGATCGAGACGGCGCCGCTCGTAATTACCGTCCTCTCTCTCTCTCCCCCTCTCTCTATCTCTTTCTCTTTCTCTTTCTCTGTCTTCGTCAGTAGCCGCGCGAGAACTCGAACGATTTAATCGCGACTGGAATTCAACGTCAGCGTCACACAACGCGATCTTTGCTCCTCTCTTCAACACGGACCTCTTTCGCCTCGATTAATGCGGGTTTAAAAGCTGGACCGATCGAGTTATAAACGACACCATTGCTATTTTACTGTCGCCGGGACCTGTGGGTGAGAGAAAGAGAAAGAGAGAGAGACAGAGAGAGAGCAAGAAAGAAAAAAAGAGAGAAAGAGAAATTGTTTGATTGATATATTTAATTATGTGCTAACTAACTATGGGGCAAATCCAGAGACCTCATAAATTCACTAACCTTTCAAATACATAAATTTGCAAATTTACAATTTGTGCCAATTGAACAAATTTACAAAATTTTACAAGATACTGATAATAATAATAATATAAGAATGTAAATATAATAGCAAGATAGAATATAAAATATAATAATATTACCTAGTAAGAAAAACCCCTACTAGAGTGGTAGAGGACGAGGGGGGGGGGGGCGTCAGAGAGAGACATTGACTGATATATTTAATTATGCCCTAGCTAGCTACGGGGCAAATCCACAGATTTCATAAATTCACTAACCTTTCAAATACATAAATTTGCAAATTCACAATTTATGCGAATTGAACAAATTTGCAAAATTTTACAAGATACGATAATAATAATAATATAAGAACGTAAATATAATAGTAAGACATAATACAAAATATAATAATATTACCTAGTAATTACTAGAGAGTTAGGGGAGAAGGGGGGGGGGACATTGATTGGTATATTTAATTATGCCCTAACTAACTATGGGGCAAATCCAGAGATCTCATAAATTCACTAACCTTTCAAATACATAAATTTGCAAATTCACAATTTGTGCCAATTGAACAAATTTACAATATTTTGCAAGATACGATAATAATAATAATATAAGAATGTAAATATAATAGCAAGATATAATATAAAGTATAATAATATTACCTAGTAACTACTAGAGAGTTAGGGGAGAAGGGGGGACATTGATTGGTATATTTAATTATGCCCTAACTAACTATGGGGCAAATCCAGAGATCTCATAAATTCACTAACCTTTCAAATACATAAATTTGCAAATTTACAATTTGTGCCAGTTGAACAAATTTACAAAATTTTACAACATACCGATAATAATAATAATAATAATAATAACGTAAGAACGTAAATATAATAACAAGATACAATAATATTATCTAGTAACTACTAGAGAGAGGGGGGGGGGGATGTCTCTCTTCTCCTCCCCCCATTCCTTCCTTGCCATCCTTCCCTCCTCCCTACGCAACATCTCATATACACACGCGATAATACATGCGCCATATCACGCTCCAATAATCCGGGGGAGCGTGGCCTTAATCGACCGGATCGACCGGACCTCGAGACGTAAAATATAACACACGTATATATAGTTAGAACCTGATTGTTGATCGTTCTCGGTCATTGAACGAGATCTAGAGAGGCTAAGTATGAAAATCTCGATGAATCGTTCAATTTTGTTTTCTTTTTTCATTGTCATTGAATGACAATGTTATTGTGTTTGGTACGAATAATAACAATTAAACAAAATTAATAACATTTCGAGATTTTCGTTATTTTTATTTATCAACTCTCGACCGCTTTTTGTACAACGTGAATTTAAAAAGAATGAAAATCGAGAGAGAAAGAGGGTCGTTCTATATCAATCTCCCTCTTTTACCTACTCACTGGGGGGAGGGGGGGGGGGTGAAAATATAATAACTAAAACTAGTCAAAGTCCGGAATTCGATTCTCAACGTCGAGGGAGAAATATCGGGGCTTCTCCGGCGGTATAGAAAAAAGGGGTGAAACGAAAACCACCCCTCGAACAAAACCGAGAGAGAAGAGGAAGAGAGGAGTACCGGAAGTGGAAAAAATCAAGCTCGGATTCGAGAGTGACCTTCGACAATCAAATTTCACCGTGACGGGGATTGACTTTTTGCTTTTGTTTTGTTTTTGTATGACCTCTACGTATCCCGTCCATAAACTACACGCGTGTGCATTTCGTCGAGAAACATCGGGGTAGAAAATTCGATATGGCGCCCATACACAACGAGGACGAGACGAACCTCGGGGCTTCCGAACGAGAATGGAAATGGTCGTCGAACCGAAGCAACGTAGAGGGAGGATTCTCGTTTCCTCATTGCCCTTGGAGCACGACACACCTCGCTATGCAAATTTAGTCACGGACTTTGTTAAAAACAATTCGACCCTCAAACTGCCAATTGTCCGACGTTTCCATTCCGGAAAAATATAACCATCACGTTCAATTTTTCCGAGAGCTTTCGACTCGCCTCGCCGATGGGATTTGCGCGGAATCGAGCCTAATTCGGTAATATACGAGTGACAGGACGAGAGGGTGGGAGTTGGACGTTCGAACGTGAGAATGTGAAAAAAGTGTACGATAGAGGGAGAGAGAAAGCGAGAAAGAGGGAAGGAGAGGGAGGGAGAGGCCGCGCCTCGTCGTCTGGTCTGAGCACACTCGGGCTGTTTCCACTGCCGAAGAGAGAGAGAGAGAGAGGTTGAGGGAGATGGAAAGACACGGGAGAAGGGTAGAGAGAGAGAGCAAAGAGTAGAAAAAATGAGAGAAAACTCCAGGAGCAAGAGTAAAGTAGTAAATGCCAGTACATGGTCTGGCCTCTTTGTAAACGTCGGTGTTGGTAGAAACTCGATGGATATGACGATGTCGATGGATTCTGGACCAACGTTGTCGAACCTCCGTGCTCTTGCCACCACTTATCGAGCAAAAGCAAGGGTCGTACGTATGGAAGAGTGTGTATATACAGGGTGAATTTCATAAGGTGTAACAGGCGCTATTTTAAGGTAGATGAGATCATTACAAACAAAAGTTGCAAATAAACATCAGGGATATTTCTAATAGTTTACGAGATATACATTTTTTTTAAGTTGGTCTAATCAGAGCGCGCCGAGAAGCGTAGGAACCGCCCACTTTCGCCCTAGCCGTAGAAATAGCATAGCGTAGGGCGTTACATTTGCGGTTGCAAAATTCAAAGCAGTCAATTTTATTTATTACATTATTACGCAGTTATTTTTATTTCTCGGGCATTGGCTGCTAGGGCGAGGAGTGGGCGGTCCCAACGCGTCTCGACGCGCTCGGATTGGACTAACTTTAAAAAATTATATCTCGTAAACTATTAAAAATATCCCCAATGTATATTTGCAACTTTTGTTTGTAACGATCACATCTACCTTAGAATAAAGCCTGTGGCACCTTATGAAATTCACCCTATATATAGACAAGCTTATGTGGGGATGAAATTGAGAATAGCAGGGAAATGGGGTGGGGGGTAGGAGGAAGAAGAGTGGTGGAGAGGGAAAATATAGCAGAGGAGAGAATTAAGTTTCGAGAAGCACGCGAGGAGAACGTGTGTGTTGTGCTCTCTGATCACGTTGAGTGAAGCTGCAAGGGTGAGCGTGAGAGAAAGTAAGATGAATGTACGTGCCGGCGAGAATGAGTGGGAGAGAGAAAGATGGATAAATTGGCCGAGTACGATGGGTAGGGTAGGGTATGGTGGGGGGCGTGAGCGACGAGAGCACGAGACGAGTAGTGGAGTGTGGAGAGGGAAGGCTCTCGCGGGAGTGGTGGGGGAAGCGCCCGGCGCAGTCGGTGGGACGCCACGCCGCCAGCAAGTCTGGCAACGAGAGCACACGGGCGCCAGATAGACGGACTTGTGCTCTCTACGTGCAACCCGTCAGAGTTTTCTCTCTCGCTCTTGCTTTTTCAACATCTTTTGCTCTCTCGCTCTTGCGTAGCATTTCGATATTCTCGTTCGATCTCTCTCTCTCGTATGTTTCTTCTCCCTCTTGTTATTCCTCTTCTTCAGCTACGTAGTTTCCCCGTCTCGTTTTCTCGCCAATGCCTCGCACTGATACCAAAACGTCCTCTCGCGCTCGTCGCGATGTTCGAAACGTATATATTACTACGTATATACGTTTATACACCACGTGGCATATATAGATGAAAATGTCGGGAAATATGGACCACCGAAAGATTTCAGTCCACGACCGCTAGATGGCGTTGTGTTTCAAGTTCAAAAGTTTGCCCGTATTTTATTCGAAATAGCTCGATGACAAACTTCTTTTCTTCTAAATATTTTCCAATAACTTTTTTGGCAATTTTTCAACGGTTCGTTTCATCGTAACAGTTTCAAAACTTTTTAAGTCTCAGCTTGATGATTTAACGCGTCTCTAATTTTATCGTTATCCAGATGTATAAACGTGGCGTGATTCAAATCTTTCTTCGGCGATTCGTACTGATGAAAATTCTTCGGTCTGTCTCAATAGCCTGGTCCATATTCCCTGGCATTATCTTATACATATCTCAAGCGTTCTGCCACGCGGACAATTTTGCGAGACGCCCACGCTCTCGCGTCCCACGCGCTCGCGAAATTTTCATCCTTGTCCCTGTCTCGTTTTTTCTCTCTCTCTCTCTCTCTTCCTCTTTCTCGCACTCGCTATCAAAATATTCTCTCCGTTCTCTTTTCTTCTTTTTGCTTTTTTTACTGTTTCGCTTCCTCGCTCGAGAATCGTCTCTTCCTTTCTCTCTCTTTCTAATGCTATTTATTGCCAACTCTATTATACGCGTTTTCTTCTACGAGCTCGTCGCTATGTCCAATACATATCATATATATATATATATATATATGCTCGTCGCTATGTCCAAAGTATATATATATACTTTGGATATAGCGACGAGCTCGTAGAAGAAAACGCGTATAATGTATGTATATATATATATATAGAAATAGACGGAACACGAGGCGAACGAGTTGGCTATAAAAGCTTGAGGACTTTTGAATCGTACTTCCCGTTACAAGTCGAGATAAAGGGAAATATAATAATCCAAATACACACACACACACACACACACACACACACACATACATATATATGTATATATATATATAGATTTTTTTTTTCACGAAACGAGAGAGAAAAGTTTTTCGATAATTACTTTTTTCATCTTTTGTATATTTTTTTTTTCAATTTTTTGGCTCTTCTCCCGATTCGTCCGTGCCGTGAATTATTTTCATGCTGAATTTTTTGGCGGGTCTAATTGCTATGGTAGGAGGAATATTCGAATCGAGAAGAAATGAGAGAGAGAGAGAGAGAGAGAGAGGTGGTCGTTTCTACGGGTATGAGAATATCGCGAGCGAATATCCTTCTCGTCGGTCTGGTCCACGGTCTGAAATTCCTTTTACTCGGACGGGTTTCGCGTCGCACACGGACTTCCCTCGTGCGATGAAGCGGAGAGCGGGTAACAGAAAGAGTGAGAGAAAGGGAGATAGTGGGAACGGGTGAGAAACGAAGAAATGAAGAAGAGAAGGGAGCTCACGGTAGACTTTACTTTAATACTCCGCGGACCCTCCGCCCCGGGTCCTTGATTTCTTTTTTACACTCTATGACGTACTTTGCTTCTTTCTCCCTCTCACTTGCTCATTCTCTGTCTATGGTTCTCGTTTTTCAGAGAGAAGACTCTCTTTCCCTCTGGGCTCGCGACGTCTTTGCTTTTCTCTCTCTCTCCCTCTCTCTCTCTCTCTCTCTCTCTCTCTCTCTCTCTCTCTCTCTCTTTCTCTCTGTCTTACTTATACACACAAAACATACACGTACAACTCGTCCCACACGTTGGACTCTGCCCAGTGGCTACATGGGAAACCGAACACCGTCTCTCTGTCGGCAAAGCGAACGAGACAGAGACGGAAAGAGAGAAGGCGGAATAAACTTGGGAACCTGCTATACATTATATGTATATACATATATATGTATAAAGCAATCGTATAAACGCTGGCCAAAAAGTAAATGCGTTAAAAACGCAATTACTTTTTGGCCAGCCCTTCTCACGTAAAATTGTCTCAGATTATCAAATTCTAAGCTTTTCGTACAATGTAAGCGCTGGCCAAAAAGTAAATGCGTTAAAAACGCAATTACTTTTTGGCCAGCATTTGCCTAGAATTTGATAAACTGAGACAATTTTACGTGAGAAGGGATTCTAGGACAAACGCGAGGAATGAAAAGAAGAAGAAAAAGACTTTGCGTCAAGGACGAAGCGTGTTCGAGCGTGTTCAGAATTCTCGAAAGAAAGCGTTATCCACAGATAGATCGAGATGCTCGTAAGGGTAAAAGAGAGGGAGTAAAGGGTGGGGGGAAGGAGAGAGAGAGAGAGAGAGAGAGAGTCGAGGTAAAAAATGGTAATACCGCGATCAGAAAACGAGCTATACTGGTTAATGCCAGCTGCCTCTCGTTTTTCTTACGTGCCGATCGTGAAAGGGAGGATGGGGGTTCATAACGTTCAGAGAAGAATTGGAAAGCGATATCTCGATCACTCGGTCGTGCGACAAAACGGGTGTGTCGCACCGCTGTCGTATATTATTCTTGTTTTTTTTTTCTTTTTTTTTTGCCAAATGCAAGTGGGAGTTGCTCCGTGAGTCTGGACGACTTTTTTTTGGTTAAATATGTAACGCGAGGTTTTATCGCGTTCGTCGAAAGGTAATTAATCACGTTGGGAGATTCGAAACGGAAGATTTAATTTTTTGTCATAATTTGAGGAACAACAATTTTTTATTTAAATAATAATTATTTTTTTGTGAATTCATTGAACAATTATTTGAATTTGCCGCCCTTATCTCGTGTCATTACTTCTCTGTTTCCGTTATATCCTTTCGTAGTGTTCTCAAAAAACAACTCGGTTAATTGAGGGTTGTGAACAAAGTCCCGGGATGGCGCGCGCGATCCATCGGAAACCCTTGGTGCGGCGTTCCCATGGCCAAACAGCGCAAGGAGACCGAAAGCCCGACAGCAAAATGGAAGTTAATTAGAAGCCTTTGGAGCGGCGAGGTTTCACCGCCCACGCCGGAAACTCCTCTTTCGTTCTCTCTCTCTCTCTTTCTCTCTCGCACACGTTAAACAGACATGGTATAGCCAACTCTTCCAGTTGCCGAAGAACCGTCTATATATTACATATATATCATATATAGCATGAAATATATATATAGCTAGGTGAATCAGCCTGGCCAAAAAATAATTGCGTTAAAAACGCAGTTACTTTTTGGCCAAAGAAATAACCCTTCCAGCTGTCGACGAGCTGTCTATATGACATAT
>JAPYZT010008064.1:15000-17211 GCA_030522965.1 Tryphoninae sp. A BG-2022a | reverse complement strand
TCTCTCTCTCTCCCTGCCTCTCTTTTGCTCTCTGTCTCCGATATGACTCGAATTCTCATACCCCCACCCCCCGCGTGTATCGACACTGTATATTATTCGTACGCGTGGAAGTCCCACACGACGAACTTTCGAATTTCCCATGCAATTTCCTACGTATCGAAACGGACCGCGATCCAGCGCGGCCGGAAGTTCGCTGCGCGAACGGAACGGATATCGAATGAAAATTGGGTGATGGCCGAGGGTTGACTGGGTAAAGGGGGTGAGTAGGTGGATAAGAGGGGGAGGGGCTTATGCGTCGAGTTTTTGGCCCATCGAAAGTTCGCGATGATCATCCGTGTGGCTAGGCGGATTTATTGAAATGTGAATAAAAAGAAATAAATAAAAACCAAAAAAATATTTGCGAAGTTTAAATTCCGTTCTTTTTTTTTTTTTTTAGTTTTTCGTCGAACGTATCGAGCCAAAGGAGTATTCGAAAATATGTCGAAACTATGTCGAAGTTAAACCGTCCCGTCGAATCCGATCGGTTTTCTCCATAGCAAAAAAAATGGATAAAGGAAAAAAGAAATTCTCACGAAAAATTGAGCCATTCGGGTTGCTCGCTATATTTGTTCCTAGTGATATGTAAATGACTTCTGTATCGCGTAGGCGGTACGGTGGGGATCGTTATCGCACACCCGAGATATACGCACGACCACCGCAACGCATCGAAACAGAAATGCCATAAATTCAATATCCCGATTTGGGAAGTTTACGTTTCGCTGGGCGTATCTACGAGTCTATACGTATAAATATACGCAACGTATATTATGCGAATATAATGTCGTTCCACAGGAAAATATATACGTTTAAGATTATGACGTTATTTTGGCCGAAAATCTCAAAAATTCTAAAAAAAAAAAAAATTCAAAAAATCCGATAAAAAAAAATTCTCGAGCAAGTTAAAAACAGACTCGGTTATGTATTTCAACATTTCGCGAAGCGAAACATTAGGATAACGCAGGCAACGGAGTAGGAGAAGTTCTTGTCGTGAGAGATCTCAACCCTCTCGCCCTTCGGTTTCATTATCGAGGTTATTAAGAGGAAACGCGGCATTAATTTCGAAGCGTTATCAGTCGTGGGTTTCTCTCTCTCTCTCTCTTTATCTTTCTCGATAACGCGATATATAGCGAAAGATAATCCAAGGACCGTGCGGTTGGAAGAAGAAGAGATCGGGGGGTGCGGAAATCGCGATTTTAGGCGATGTAGAGAAGGGTTTGGGTTAGCCCTCCCGGCCAACGCGAAGATACAACACGTGGCTCGGTCGTGGATAATGGAAGCATTCATAAGGACCTGGCAGGTCCTTATCTCGAAGATAAGGTCGAGGCCACAAGCGCCCCGCGCGCCACGATGTGTAATATCGGTAGAGGCCGCGAGCGAAGGAGAACCTTCGACCCTCTCTCTCCCTCTCTCTCTTTTCCTCGTTCCTTTAGGCCACGGTTCGATAACAGACGCGAACTACGATGCACAACCCTTCCGGTTTTCCGTTTCGAGAATTCTCGATCGGCGAACCAACGTGTACCACTAATTACTCGGGTATTGTCTCGTAAAATCCGACTCCCTTGTAATTCGCACGAGGCAACCTCACTCCCTCTCTCTTTCTCTTATGAATATTATACATTGTCATAAATGTTGTAATTAGACTAGATCTCCGTCTCTCTCTCTCTCTCTCTCTCTCTCTCTATATATATATATATATATATATATATATATATATATATATAAGTACACTGTTACCATAAAACAAGAAGTAATTCGGGAGTCTGATAGCACAAGTACGATTGGAGGGTTATTAGCGTTATTATAAGATCCCTCGTGACGATAAAGTACGAACGAGCCTCGTATTGCTGATATGTAGCTCAGGTTGAACGATATCTGATTTATGGAACGAATTTGCTACAAGCTCGAAGTATGCGATTGTTAGAATTAACCCTCTATGGGCCGAATTTTAGTTTTAAGTTCAAAAAAATTGGGGGAACAAAATTTGTTATTTCAGGTTGATGAGCCTAGCAATGGTCATAAATATTATATTGGTTGTCTATACAACGATATTGAATTAAGATTTATACGCCATCTCGTGAAAAAAGTCAGAATTATTTGGTAAAATGTCGATTACCTAAAATGTGACCTGAAAGTTACAAGGGCCCATAAAGGGTTAATGCGGATGAGAAAAAT
>JAPYZT010008064.1:0-7500 GCA_030522965.1 Tryphoninae sp. A BG-2022a | reverse complement strand
AGAGTGGAGATGGTAAGGAGAAGGAAGCGGGAGGAAAACGACGATAGACATCGAGCAAAGGGAACGACAGAGTGAAATGGAGAGACGTTGCTGGGTCGACGAGTGGACAGAAAGGGTGGAGGAGGGGTGAGAAAGTGGAGGGGCAAACAGGAGGGTTGGAACATCCGGCATAGTATCTAATTCCTGATACGGGACGTTTCGGGAACGACGCTTCAAGGAAAAACGTCCCGACTTCCTTGCTGAGGAACTTCACCCCTCACTCTCCCTCTCTTTACCTCATCCTCCCCACCCTCTCACCCTCTCTCTTTCTCTCTCTCTATCCATCGCTCCCTCTCTCAATAATTCCCCTCGAATTCCCCGAAGGTTAATATCGTTCCGAAGTTTATTTACACGATGTATATTACACATCGGTTCGAAGAGCACAATTTCGATTCAATATATACGTCTCCTTTGCTTTTTTCACATTTTTTTACGTCTCTTTTTTTTCAATTTTTTTTTTTTTTTTTTTTTTGAATTTCCTATTCGTTTGCCGACGAAGTGAGTGGAATATGTTGGGCACAAACAACTCACCGAGTTCATACGAAACGCTCCAATGTGATATAGGCACAGGTGTGTACACGTTTTCTACCTATGCGCTGTGGATTCGCGATGGCGATGGGGGTATTGGTGATCGGAGAAGGGTTGGAATAAAATGTTGACAGTCCAAAATGATCGCGACAGAGAGAGAGGGAGAGAGAGAGAGAGAGAGAGACGAGATCAACCAGCTTTGGCGACAGAGAGAGCTAGACAGAAATAGGGGGAGAGAGAGAGAGAGAGAGAGCCAAAGCGAGAAAAAGGGAAATATGATGGAACGCCCCGGTAGAGAAAGTACCGCAGCATCGTGATCATTATTATTAATTTTACAGAAATTATTGAATATCGTTTGCATTTCCGCAACGCTACCGGATTGTGAAATCATCGCTCGTATATGCACATATATATATATATATATATATATATATGTGTGTGTGTTTATATATCGTTCGTAGCCGAGCGTATACGCGAGAGTGGGAAGGTGGCGTGTTTGCATGCCAACAAAGTATCGATGTGCGCGTTATTAAAATTCTGGCCAGATTAAAATTGGAAATTACATGTATATGCGATAACGCGATATACGACGTAACGCCGATGTGACCGAGGTAGAGAGTGGAGGGAGGAGCGAGAGAGATATACGGGGGGAGGGGGGGGGGGGCGATTGAAGATTTATGCACAAAAAAAATCAATCAAAATCTCATTTCGCGATCAGGGATTTTTCCCTTGCGTGACACGTGACAATTTCAATATTTCGTGCGAAGGTGAGACAAAAGTATTAGACGAAAGGTAAAAAACAAAGAAAAATCACGCACGACAATAGGGTACGAAAAGTTGATTGTGAAAATTTTTTCATCCGATTTATCGGTGTCGAGGAGAATTCTTGTTTTTTTTTTTTCACCCTCTTATCATATAACCTTCTCTTCTCGCGCTTCTCTTCGTTCTTTCCTCCGGACCCCTCGACCCTCTCACGCGGCTTTATAAGGACGGGGAGTAAGAAGTTTTTTAATGAAATACCGGACGACGACATTACGATGAAAGTTCCGGGGCAAGACTTACGGGAAAGTTGGTGCAACCGTACTGGCCGACTCGAAATCATGCGAGATCTGTAGATATATATATATATATTACTATACATTCGGATGGCAAGGCGAGAAGAAGAGAGCCAAGAGAATCGGGCGAGACTGGAGCCATGGAGGAAGAGAGGATGGTCGAGGAAGGGAGTGAACGATAGTGTGGGAGTATAGGTGGGAGAAAGCGAGTCTTTTATTAAAAACGAACAAAAAATCGAATCGCTTGTCGGAATGCAATATTCCGACGGATTCATTTGGTGGAAACATTTCTTCCTTGGGAAAAAATTCAATCAAATCCGCGGAGCCCGAGCTTGCTCGCTCGCACGAGCCCACGAGTCGAGAGAAAGAGAGCGAGAGGGAGAGTGAGGTGAGAGAATAGAGGAAATGCGCCGGTGGTACGATCGAGGAAGAGGGTTTGAAAGAGAAGGTCGAATACCGTTGCGGATGATGCGGTGAGACGAAGGATACAGGCTGGCAGGGGTTGTACGGGACGATGTTAGTGGCACGAGTGTGACGCGGTGACGAAGCTAAGGGACGCACGGACACGTGCCCGAGCGAGGAAGACAACGCGAGAGAGAGAGAGAGAGAGAGAGAGAGAGAGAGAGAGAGACTTTGGGAACGCATCGTGTCGCGTTAATATTCCTCTTCGCATGACCTCGTTTCGACTTTCATCACTAACGAAATTCGTTGAATTAACAGGACGGATATTTAAAATTATAACTAATTTTCGTGTAATGAACTATTTTTAATTCTGCCCAGAAAAAAATAATTTACCCTACTTTCTCCCCTCCCCACTAAAAATAATAACAACGATAATAATAATAAGAAGAAGAAGAAGAAAAAGTAGAAGAAGAAGAAGGAGAAGAAGAAGAATCATAAGCATAATAATAATAATCAAAAAAATAAATACTTTCCGAATTCAAAAAAAGATTTTCACACAAATTCGATGGAATTCATCGCGGTCCTATGTAATTCCTGTCGTTGGCGCGAAAATGACGAGCGAATGACTTTTGGTGGGTCGCAAGTGTGTCGGGAAAAAAAGAGTCTCGTTTAAAAACAATGGCGAACGAGAAACTATAGCCCCCCCCCCACCCCCTCCTCCCGTCCCACTCCTCCGCCCGGCGCTGCTGGCAATCCTGATATCATCCGCGTCGCGTCTTGATGAAAACGTGACCCAGTATAATAACTGTATAACACACACACACACACACACACACACACACACACACACACACACACACACACACACAGACAGACAGACAAATACACACGTATGTTATACAGCTCGATATATAAAAGTGTACCTAGACGTAGACGTACATGATGGAAGTGGGAGTGTAAGTATTACCACCGATACACGTCGTTAGGCTCACCTAGATGGCGTACATATAAATATATATGGAATATGGAAGGAGAAAGAGAGAGAGAGAAGGAGAGAGGTGGGGGAAGTGAGGAGGGTGGGGGGGATTGGAAGGAAAACTGCATCGTACACCGTTCACCCCGCTCAACGGGGATGAGACAATAACTTTTTTTACCATCCTGTTTATGTGTTTGCCTTGCGCTCACCCTCCCCCCCCCCTCTCTCCCTTCTAGGCAGAAATTTTACTGCTTGCAACGAGCAGCCTGGCCATCCCCTATTCCACTCTATTCGTTGGCTGTCCTCTACCTCCCTCCCCCCACCTCCCTGCATATCCACCCTTTCCCTCCGTACCACTGTTCTCGCGTCTTCGCAAACCGAGGAAAAAATCTCGCAACATTTTTCCATCAAGCCCAGTCGAGTCACTGACGTTGTATAAAACAGAAAGTAAAAAATAAAATGAAACTAAACAACGAAGAACGTGACGAAAGAATAAATCGAAAATCTTTTCAGAGTTAGCACCCCAAATTACCCTTAGAATCGTGACAGAACTGGTACCAAGTAGCACCGGACGATTAATTGCTCCGTGATATTCGTGATACTCACCCCCCTTCCTAGCCCCCTCCTCCCACCCAACAGCGTGGCTATCACAACGAAACGTCATTCCCTCGCCCTTATAAAAGTCAAGCTATAGCTATAGTTGAGGGTGTATATATAAAAGCCATACCCGTAAACGGCAAGTTGTCTTATTTACGACATGCCGCGATGTCGTGTTCTCGATTATTTCGACTTTACGTCGAGGGCAACTATGAGAAGACGCACGAAACTCTTTCACCCTCTCCCTAGGTCGCCTGAATCAAATTTCTTTCGTACTAGCGAAGATTAAACAAGAATTAAATAAAATTAACCCCCTTGCATCGTGCCAGAATTAACGAGCCAATTTCAACCCCTAACTCATCCACGAATGAATAAATCTGTCGCAAAATTAATAAAAAAAAAAAAAAAAAATTGATGAAAAATTAGAATTAGTAAAGGGCTTTGGGTTACCTCGTGCTTTACGAAAGAGTCTCGACCGATACGTTATTCGGTACCTCTCTCTCTCTCTCTCTCTCTCTCTCTCTCTCTCTCTCTCTCTCTCTCTCTCTCTCTCTCTCTCTCTCTCCTACACTCCTATAACTCGAGACGGGAAAAGAGGGAGGAAGTGTCTTACGAAGGGTTGTAGAACATTGCCACTAAAATATAAAGTGGCTTTCGGGGTGGCATAGCAATGGGCTGCCTATCGCATGCATTCAACCCAGAGGGACGCGTGGTGTGTAACGTTGGAAAGAGAGGTGGGGGTGGTATGGGGAGAGGGAGGGTCGAGGGGGAAGGGGGTGCTATTGATCGACCGTAGAAAGCCAGTCAACCCTCTCGGCCCTACTGTGTATGTCTACGTACCCTCCGCCCTCACTGGCGCACACGTAACCCCCCTCCCCCTTCTACCACCACCCCCAACCCACCTTCACCTCTTCCACCCTCTATGTAAAACGTGGCACTAGCTCACATGTAGACATTCGCCATCTCTCTCCAACTCACTATATCTATCTATCTATCTCAATTTTCTATCACACTCTATGCCTGCTGGCCACAGTCAGTACAACGAAATTCATGTACGTGGTCACGTATATACATAAATATATAGAAATATAGTCGATATGTGGCAAGAGTACGAGGTTGAGATTCGTACGTAGTTACCCACATTCGGTTTATGAGTACCCACTTGGATGGTCGAAGAAGTGGCCAAGGGGAAGTAAGAGAGAGAGAGAGAGAGAGAGAGAGGGAGAGAGAGAAAGAGAGAGGGGGGGGGGGTTCTCGCAGTACATTGGGCGTCAAACTTTTGGTCCCATTACGAAGATAACAACCTAAAACTCTCTCCTTACCTGAACCCTCTACAACCCCTCGCAACATCTTCTTTCTCGCTCTCTTTCATTCCAGTCGCACGGGACACTTCCATTTTGCCAAGCTTTACGACAGTTACGTACGAAGACTTTGGAAAGAAATCCGTGGCAACGACGTGACATTACAACTAAGTGAATTTCGATTGTATAACGAACGATCTTGTATTTCGAGAAATTTACATTATTTACGTTTTGCACGGTGATAATGTTGAATTAAGTTTGAATTTATAATGAAATGGATTTAAATCGCGGGTATTTAGTCGCATTTAGAACGCGCTTGGGACGTTTGCAGCGCTCAAGCGGAGACGCGCCGAACTACAGGACGCGAACGATTGAGCTCGAGCTGCGAAAGAGGAGATTAATGAAATTGCACTTATCTTGTGAAATTTGATGTTAATCCTGAATATAACATGAGAACGAATCGGGAGTGTCCGGGAAATGATAAGAAGTAAGGACGGTTGGGTTTATGGTAAAATCGCTTTATCTGTTCGCTTTATCTCTCGAATTCGTTCCAAATTAAAAAAATTAAATTATAAATTTAGTGTCACGATAGGAAGACATAGAAAATATACATCAACAAAATCATTCTCAAAATTTTGTGGATTTGTTCAATGATAAGAAAATGATGATCCTGGCGAAATAAGAAGGACGATTTTCTTACCGTAGTATCTTTGGACCTCGCCGAGCTGTCTATAGAACGAGTTTAGAATCCTGGCTCGTGTGGCAATTCGCGAATAGAAAGAAATAGATAGAACGAGCTACAGAGAGAGGGGGGGGGGGGAGAGAGAGAGAGAGAAAGAGCCGATCTAAAAACAGAAAATATAGGTCAGCAAAATAATTCTGAAAATTTCGTCGATTTTTTCAATGACAAAAGAATGATCCTGGCAAAATAAGAAGGATGATTTTCTTACCATGGTATTTTTGAACCTCGTCGAGCTGTCTATAGAACGAGTTTCGAATCCTGGCTCGTGTGAGAATTCGCGAATAGAAGCAAATAGATAGAACGAGCGAGAAAGAGGGAGAGAGAGAGAGAGAGAGAGAGAGAGAACTCGTGACCCAGCATATAATGTACCTATATAACGTTCGCACTGTATCATTCGATCGCTCTCCCTGTCTCTCTCTCTCTCTCTCTTTCACTATCGTTCGCTTTCTCTCTCTCCGTCTCGACGTCCTTTTCCTCCTCCTACTACTCCTGCGCCGCGAACGCTGTGCGGCAACCAAGCTCCTAGCCTCCTCCTATATATACATATATACATATACATACCTCTATATATATCCAATATGTATATACATGTATATACATACCAGTATAGAGAGTCCTGTGCCACCTCTCGGCTCGAGCTGCGCTCCTAATCGCGACAGGACGTTTTTCGCGCCTCACGAATTCGCCGAGACTCGCGTAAGGACGAGAGAGGTAACGGTAACGCACGCCTCTTTCTCTCTCTCTTTCTGTACGTGTGTGTTCCACAATCTCCGTCCTCCTTTCCCCCTCTCGACTTTTTCTACTTTTTTTATTTCACTCGTGCTCGATCTCGCACAATGAAAGAGGGAGGGGGGGGGGGAGAAACGTTGGCAGAAAAAATCGCGCGTCGAAGGACACGACGTTGGAGCGAGAGAGAGAGGGAGATCGCTTGGTCCAGCTCACGGCACTGACCACTCCGCCGAGATCCCGGGACCGAGTCCAAGTATCGTACGCGGGGCAAGGAGGAAGACCGCGCGAAAGATCGAGAGCGCGATACATACGTGAGATTCGCGAGGTGAAAGCATTCGCCAATTCGTGTATCGAGGACAGACGACGAGGCGAAATTTAACGTCTCGTATCTCTTTTTGTATCGTTACGAATTCACCTTTCGTACAGAAATGAAAAAAAGAAGAGGAAAAAACTATACGATCGAACATTCGGTAATAATTATTTAATTAATCAACGATAAATCAAAAATTATTTCACCGTTCGCATTGCAAAAAGTCGTGAATTATTTTTGCAACGATTATATCGTTTTATTATAAAATTAGTTTCATCGGTTTTATCGCTTCTCTCGACGGAGTTCGCGGAGTATTATCGACATTTTCTTATTTTTTTTCTTAGATTTCACGTCGCGAATTCCGCAACACGGTCGTTAAATTTCGCACGAGTGGCGACTCGCTTGGTCATTTCGACTGGCACTTTCGCTCGATTATCCGGAGAGTATAATTCGACGAAGATTCCTTTTGCAAATTTTCAGAACGAAGTTCGCTTCGTGCTCGTTTCGACTCGACGACTCGTTCCATGAGTTTTATCTTAGTAATGTCTACTACCTTTATTTTTTATATATATCTATATATGTATTCGTGACCCAGAGCTCTGTCCGTGTATATATTATATATAGATATAATACAATATACGTATATTATTAAAATTATATTATATTATATTGTAATATGTTATATTATATTATATTATATTGTAATATGTTATATTATATTATGTTATATTATATTATATTATATTATATTGTATTATATTATATTATATTATATTATATTATATTATATTATATTATATTATATTATATTATATTATATT
>JAPYZT010008062.1:0-10924 GCA_030522965.1 Tryphoninae sp. A BG-2022a | reverse complement strand
ATGAGTCATCTTCACCACTCGAAACCTTTCGACTTAGGATTATAAAAATTATTTTACATTTTTAAGCTTGACAAATTCTAAAACACCACGTATTACTCACCAACGGTGGTCAGCGAAATTCCACAGAATGGAACTCTATCGTTAATCTTTTTTCCATTGAATTTTGTCTTGTTTGATGGGACGCGACACCCTCTAAGTAGTGTATTAGGCTTTCTCGCAACGATACCTCGATATCCCAACTACGCTCGAACAAAATTGATCCTGAGATTTTGATTCTATTACTAGATTTTCTTACAATTCAAGGAACAAACTATATCTGGGTTATTTTGAGTCTAGCATTATTCACCCCGTCTCGCCTTCTCTCGTCAAATATACATATATGTATATCATTCCGTAACAATATCCATTCTACTGACCTCTCGTGTGAACGTCGTACTTCGGCGTAGATTAGCATTAACGAAATCGTGGCATTTATAGGTCTGTGAACGAGTTGGGAAACTTTAAGTAGATACGGTCAGTGTTGAGTCAGACAAAGAGCGTAAAATCGCTAGCCGCGTGTCGAATTAATATCGTCAAATGTCACGTGCTAATGGAATATCGTCCGGGCTTAATGTCCCTCCGATTTCATTCGACCCCACGCGTTGTTGGGTATATAAACGCGTAAAGTAACTTACGAATGATCGTCCAATACCGACGGTACGAACGATCGTGATCCGCATCTAGAAATGGCTATAACGTTTGGTAGTTGGAGAATTTACGATCGACAAGATGTACCGAGAGACACTTCGTCGAGACGTACCGTCATTTCTCACAACGAGAAATAAGCTTGATCCTCGTTAAAACCTCGAATTGAACAATTACAATTATACGAAGTAAAAATGTGTAATT
The DNA here is from genome assembly GCA_030522965.1 of Tryphoninae sp. A BG-2022a. Taxonomy (NCBI): domain Eukaryota; kingdom Metazoa; phylum Arthropoda; class Insecta; order Hymenoptera; family Ichneumonidae; species Tryphoninae sp. A BG-2022a. The sequence goes on along the minus strand of JAPYZT010008062.1, from coordinate 10,036 downwards.
TATAACGAAATTTTTGTTTGCTATGAAATGAAATTTTTACTTTCATGTCTGATGAAAAATTTAATCGTTGCGTTAATAGAAAACATTCGTATTTTTTTACTCGGACGTAACGCCATTAATTCCCCAGTAAAACGAGGCACAGTTTTTATTTTTTTTAACATAGTTCGAGTTACAGTCCAAAGAACTCACGCGATTTTGCGTGAAATATCTTTTCATCCTGCTCTTTCAGTAAACGTAACGAAATTAACAAAATCGTCGGGAGGGCGCAAAGCACTTTTTGCCTTTCCCCCAAGCAACATAATTTCTTTTTTTTTTTGTTTTTTAAATTAAAAACCGTTCTGCGCGCGTGAATATCGCGTTTAAACTTTTAAAACTGAATTGCTTTTGCCGCAGGTTTGCTCTTTGCAAAATCATCGCCGGGAAGTGACAGAGAGAAAGAGAGAGAGAATTACTCGTTTCAGACATTTTCAACCCTTATTCGCTTTATCATCGTTGATCTAAATTAATGTAAATTTTAACGTTAAGTAAAGTGCCTATTATTAATAGGTCGCATTTAAATATGTCCTTGTTATTTCATTTGATAACAAATTTTCGAGTGGATGACTTAAGAGTATCGTCGAATTACGACGAGACATATCGAGGTTTGATAATTTTCCTAAGTGACGATGGGAAAGTGGGTATGCTTGGCAATGTAATATTCCCTGGCGCTTGTTGACATATTCAAGCAGCATACGGGCTTCTCTCTTGACGCGCCTTTTAGGTAGACAAGAAACACCAGCTCGGCTGCTCCTCGAATATAATTTCGTCAAAATCGTGTCCTCTCGTGTCAAACTTTTCAACAAGTCTCAACCAAAGTTGCTTAATCGGAAAGCCTCTCGCTCTTCAACTTCACGTATTTATGTACTTAACATCATTATCTACTTACGTTTCTCGGTCGTTTAGCTTTAACAAGTTTGACAACGTGTCCAAAATTATGAGCGATTATTAATGACTTCGACAGATTGGGTTATATCGTGTCATCGAATTTTGAAATTTGACTCATAATTCAATCGATCGATTTCAAAATATTGCACAACTTAACTTTAAACTTTCGCTATTTCTAGTACGTTTTTTTGTGATTGGTGGAAACTTTTTTTTTAAATGATATCGACTCATACCGAAACGGTGCAAGTCTCTTGCAACTATTATATTCTCGTCTCCATCTCTCTCTCTCTCTCTCTCTCTCTCTCTCTCTCTCTCTCTCTCTCTCTCTCTCTTGGTGGGACTTTCGCTCTTTCCAAAACTATAAATAATTCAAATTTTCGGCCTGTCGGTCCCGACCTCGAAAGGAAAAATGAATTTATACCTATGAATATAAACCTACACATCTGTATACATTAGGTACTAACGTTGGCAGAACGAAAACTGGTTCAAAATGGATTTGAACATAAAAATGGAATATTATGAATTTTTTAAACCATCGCATCGTAAAGAGTCCATTTTTAACTCGTACGTACGAATATTTAACTCGTACATGATCACTTTTAGTCTCCAATCTTTGTTAATTTTGTCTCGATAAATTAATCATTCATCATTCTTTACCTCACTCATCTGTCTATCACCGACATAAAAATATCGTAACGATATTCGAACTATCTCATTTTAACGCGTATTAAACATATTTAAAATATCCCGAAAAACAAAATATCCCTAAAAATATTAGAATATAACGTGTGCTAAAGTTAAGACGAATAAATTCTTTTGTCAAACTGGGAGTTGTTTTCCTTTGGTCGCAACACAAACTTCCAAAAATAACGATATTCAAACTATAATTTTAACGCATATTAAACATATTTAAAATATCCTGAAAAACAAAATATCCCTAAAACCACCGGTATAAAAATATTATAACGATATTCGAACTATAATTTTAACGCGTATTAATCATATTTAAAATATCCCGAAAAACAAAATATCCCTAAAACCACAGGCATAAAAATATTATAACGATATTCAAACTATAATTTTAACACATATTAAACATATTTAAAATATCCTGAAAAACAAAATATCCCTAAAACTACTGGCATAAAAATATGAAAAACAAAATATCCCTAAAACAAACAAAAAATCGTATCGATAAATGTTTCACGATGTGATTAAAACTCGTTAATATGCGTGCAGTAATACGGGCATGTGCATACATAAATATCTTATATATTCATATATGCGCGTGGGTGGTCGATCGAGAAGAATTTTATTGAACAATTATACGCTCGATCGACGCTGAGCACGTCCGATATCGACGACGATATTCACAATGTCAATCACACCGTGTTCCAGTACATGGAAAGAGAAAGGGAGTGAGAGGGAGAGGTTAACATCCATTAATTTGTATTAACATGACGCGAGCACTACAAAACAACCAAATACTCGAGGATCAAACAACGCATGACGTTTAACCGATAAATACGCGAGAGGGAAGTACCAGAGACAAATATGTAATGCAATACGTAGTTTATATCGTATTGAGAGTCGAAATCCTGATTAATTTGACAAAAGGTATCGGAAACTAATGTTATATCTACATTGGCCCTCGCGTTTTGATTACAGATGGATCGATGCCAAAATTCGCCGAGCCCATATCCAACGTGACAGTCAGCATAGGACGAGATGCCCTTCTCGCTTGTGTCGTTGACAATCTCAAAAGCTATAAGGTAATTATATCACTAATTATAGAAATTATCAAATAATTGCTAATTATTCAACATAATAATACGAACGAGCAATTTATTTTTTATAAATAATCATAACGAATTACGAATCGAGTGTAACGTTTAAGAAAATGTATCAATATTTTCTTTTCCTTGTTTTGTCCCAAGAATTTCTTGGATAGAGAATTAAGGGATACGTTCGTTTCGCAGACGATTCGAATTAATTCGGTTGCATTCGAAAAAGTTTATCGAGTGTATTTCGCGTGCAATCGGCGAATTTATTCCGCAACGCAAGTTCTCAAGAATGTCGTTCCTCCTTCCATTTTGTACCTACTTACCTGAAGTAAAATTCGTACGAGACGTGCTTGCATATAGAATTCAAGATACGTCGTAGCATTACTCCGATATCTCTCTCGCTATCTACTCTTTCCTTGATACACGATAACGTATTAAGGAATCTCGACGAAGTGAAAGAGAGTTGATAAGAAGACTTCGAATATAGCGAAATTGTGGAAAATACGAAACGACCGAGTGATCGAGAGTTAAAGAAGTCGGGGAGGGAGAATTGTATTTGTACAAATACCGTACATCACGTATTTGGATATATTTGTATCGAAAACGGAGAATTTACAGATACGTTCGTGCATGCTTGTATCGGGAAACAGTTGGATAATCGATTTGCGTCGAGCGAGAATTCTGATATACGTCACGTCCGGATTAACGTATTACTTATTGCTACTCGACGATGGGATAAAGAGAGAGAGGGAGATAGAGATTGTCGAATGGAAAATAAATCAAATCGTAATAAAATAATTAAAATTCTTGTAAAACGACAAAAATATTCGTGATAACAGTGATTTCAATTTTACGTTTTTATTATCGATTGGAGATAGTTAGTTGGATGTTTATTTACTTTTTTATATTTCCAGGTTGCCTGGGTTCGTGTTGATACACAGACGATATTGTCGATACACGGGAATGTGATAACGCAAAATCCGCGTATATCGTTGACGTGCAACGATCATCGCTCTTGGTATCTTCACATAAAGGAAGTGCAGGAGGTTGATCGAGGATGGTACATGTGTCAGTTGAACACGGATCCGATGAGAAGCCGGCAGGGATATCTCCAGGTAGTCGGTGAGTTTCTAATAAATGAATGAATGGAAGGGAAAAATAAAGTAAAATGTATAAATGTTACGACGAGCCTCTCGCGTGTCTTTCGTTATCACCGTCAGTGCCACCGACGATCAACGAGAAGGAAACTAGCACGGACATGGTCGTGAGAGAGGCGTCAAACGTCACGCTCACCTGTAAAGCTAAGGGTTATCCCGAGCCTTATGTCATGTGGCGACGCGAGGATGGCAAAAGCATTAACTACAATGGCGAAAACGGTGAGTCGACATTATTTTCTTTCGTCTAATGTCAGAAAAGAAAATACAACGGTACTTTCGCGATATTTAGAAAACGATGTTTCAACACGCTTTTTCATGTCGACCGCAATGCGAAACTGAAGCAATTTTTATTTCAATTGAATAAAACGGGTATGAAAATGTGAATGAAAATTTAGCTAAGAAATTAAACTTGGAATAAATAGAAATTTGAGAAATAATTGAAAATCAAAAATTGAAAATTAAGTTTTCGGGAAATTGAGGCTTCTCTCTAAAAAAAAAGGAAAAATTTCATAGGATATGACTAGAATATTTAGCTAGGAAATTAAACTCGGAATAAATAAAAATTTGAGAAATAATTGAAAATCAAAAGTTGAAAATTAAGTTTTCGAAAAATTGAGGTTTCTCTCTAAAAAAAATGAAATATTTCATAGGATATGACTAGAATATTTAGCTAGGAAATTAAACTCGGAATAAATAAAAATTTGAGAAATAATTGAAAATCAAAAGTTGTAAATTAAGTTTTCGAAAAATTGAGGCTTCTCTCTAAAAAAAAATGAAATATTTCATAGGATATGACTAGAATATTTACCTAGGAAATTAAACTCGGAATAAATAAAAATTTGAGAAATAATTGAAAATCAAAAGTTGAAAATTAAGTTTTCGAAAAATTGAAGTTTCTCTCTAAAAAAAAAATGAAAAATTTCCTAGAATATGACTAGAATATTTATTCTCCTTTGTTTTCTGAAAAGCGCGTTTAAAAACGGAAAAAGCTCTCAGCGTTTGGAAATGATTGAAATAAAAAGGACGTTTTTTTCAGAATTGATCAATTTTTTCGGTTGGGTAAAAAACTTAAAAAAAAATGTAAAAATCCTTTTAGTGCGGTAGTATAACATGAAATTTTCAACAAAATTGAAAGTACTCGGATTTTTAAAGTGATCAAAATGATATCAAATATATCACATATATACAAAATATATCACTACATTTATAGTTTACACTACATTGTCACTTTCCATTCTCGATTCGACTCAGTAGTTTCGGTCTCGATGATTCCCTCTGCGTTATACATACCTTTCCTACATACACACACACACACATACATATATATATATGTAAATAAATCGCAAATGTTGGAGCTCCCAGCTGGTGCGTTAGGGGTGGCAAGCAGCGACCGCTCTCCCTTCGAACCGACTCGTTCGTCCATAACCGCGATAGCCGTGTCGAGGGACGCGGATTCGATAACATAACCGACGATAATGCGGTGTGAGGCTTGAATGGAAAATGACGTGAAAGGCTGCACATACACACACACACGTACATAGAAAGCGACATACGCAGGAGGGTGGCAAGGGGGAGGGGTAGGGGGAGGGGGATGAAACAGTAGCATCTCTCTCATCGCTGGTGAGAGAGAGGGAGAATATTGGTTATAGGCGAGAAAACGGAATCTGAAGCTATATATATGTATGTAACGAATATTACATTGGGTTTATATATATATATATATATATACACATGCATGTATATGGAACATCGAGGGGACACCATCGATTCGTTGGTTACCGCAAGAATGACGTAGCGAGGTGGGACATGAGAGAGAGCATCGCGTTGAAGCTTTTCCAACCAGAGGAACATCGGGCAGTGTGCACGGACATCCACGATAGAGAGAACGAGAGAGAGAGAGAGAGAGTGTGTGAGAGAAAGAGGGCGCTCGTGACATTCGGGAACCTCCCCGGGGACCTATCTGCATATTTGAAAAGCCCGTCGACCGCTAGGTATGCCGAGAACTCCACCGACACACGCGCTCATATATAGTCGAAACGCGAAAGGACGATGCGACCCTCCAACCCTTTTCGTCCTCTACCTCCCAACGCCCGCCAAAAACTCCACCCGCAATGGCACACAGGAACTCGCGCGCATCGTGATGAGAGTTCGTTCAGGATTTATCTCGTATATCGCGCGTTTAATACGTCCGCGTTTTCGAATTTTATTGTTTTTTATTTTCTTTATTTCGTTGTTTTTTCTTTTTTTTTTCGTTTCGTTTCTCTTTCGACGAAAATTCGGATAAAATCCTTTTCGATGTTACGAAGCGTTTATATTCATCGGGCGGGTAGTGAAAATTATTATTATCGCAATTCTGGATGAGTGAAGCTTCGCTAAAAATTCCTACCGAGTGCTCCATGTTATTAATTGTTCTTGCCCATTTTGTAATACTCCAAGCATATTACGCACGAGAGCACACACAATTTTTGTCGTGAAACGTATCGTCGATCTCACCATTCGCGAATTCACCAAATTTTCGTTCTTTTGCCCTTTTTTTTTTTTTTTCTTTTTATTCCAGCGAAATTTATCAATCATCCGTTTATTCAAACAGTCAAACGCACATAATTTGATTTTTGAATAGATATTTATGTTCGAATAACGATAATTCATTAATTAGAAAAATTATAATATCTTTTTTCCTGTTTAAAAAAAAAAATATGTCGCTCCGAGGAAGAAATTGTGTACGAGGGAAACGAATGGGCAATGACAGTTTCTATAGTTTATCTATACACCTATATACCTATATATAAATATAATCAACTGCGGATGAGAGCATCGCAATTTGCGTGGTCATGAACGTGACCAGCGAGCCTTAACCGCAGCATCCTACTTTGCCGTTCAATTATTACACGATCGCGTCTCTCTCCCTCTCTCTCTCTCGTTGCAAGCTACGGTATCCGCGCATTCATGCGCCGAACAAGAAAATTTAACTGGACGAGTAAACCCTCCCCCCTCCCTCCCTCCCTCCAGTGTACACATTATCGCTCTCTCGTGCCTAACTTAATTATTCAGACGTCACCCGCGTATACGTTGCGAAAATGCATTTTCTCCAATGGCCTGCATGCTGCACCCTCCGCATACTAGATCGCTACTCGACATATATATATATATATATACACTCTTTGTACTGGATATATATATATATACTCTTTGTACTATATATATATACATATACTCTTTGTACATACATATTTTCGTACATATGTGCGATAATACGTTATGACGTAATGCGAATCGGAAGCCGAATCGTGACCGCGTAACGATCCGCGAATTTACGGATCAGAGACACCCTAAACTCGGTGCCACCTGTGGTTATTGAAATTAGCCAGTGGAGCTTCTGGAAATGGAGAGATTTGGAGGAGAGGGCGAAACGGAGATTATACTCGGCAGATCCAGGTGCGAGGATTATATCTGTAACGTATCGGTAACGATATACGTATATATGGGTCGTTCAATAATTATTCGCACAATCACGTTGTATCGAATGATTTATCAGTAAAAATTCGATTTTACCCAAAGACGTTAAATAATTCGAAATAATTTTGAACTATTTCGAGTCTATTGGGTTTTCGAGAAAAAGAAATTGTGATCGAAGTTCAAATTCAATTAGCGCATTACAACGATGACAATTATTCGAAATCTTAGAAATTCATGAATTAAGAATTTATCGAATTGTCTAATATTATAGTGGCAATCGAAAATTTCAGAATTCTGGCTATATTCAAATTTAGGTGGAAAGTGATTGGCCAAAGATGGAACACCTCCTACGTAATCCAGCTATATATATATATATATATATATATATATATGAACACATATAACATAATGGAATTGTACAAATAGGTCGACGAGAATGCTCGTAGCTAGATTAGCCGTTATCCGTTATAAATTCGATCCAGGCTACAACGGATCCAAACAATTCTAATTATCATTACTGACGAGTTATCGTACGATTTATCGATAATCGAAATATTTCGATAATTGTAGGTAAACATACGAAACCATCGCGTCTTTATTCCAATCGTGATGAGACGGTATAACCATAGATAGAAGTCGGAAAAGATTCACGATGGCAGTCGGCTAATTCGTTTTATCACACGACAAGAAGTGATGACGTACAGGCAGTTACTCCCTGACGTAGGAGCGAGGGATGTTCACGAGATCGACCCCGAAACCTTTTTCACGATATGAACAATGTTGTGTGGTATACAATATTTTCTCGATGTGACCCCCCCCCCCCCCCCCCCCCCCCCCACCAACCCCTTACTGTCGCCGGCTCCTTTTTTTCTCTTTTATTTTCTACATGATGACGTACGAATGTAAAAGTTTTCTCGATGTAGCTACCCTTGACGAGACACAGCCCCGGGACGTTTCGAAATCGATCAACACCCACACGAACGTATATAACTATATAGGATTTGTGAGGGTGTGCGGGAGGGGGGAGGGGTGGGGGTGTGTACAAACAACACATTGCGACACAACACATTTGAGTCGTTCTTTCTCCCACTTCTCCGCACGTTGTACTAACACAATTTACTCTCTCGCTTCGATCTTGAATAATCGATGCGACAAGTCGCACATAAACAGGAAAGTAAAAACGAGGAGATTCTCGCATAGCAATTTTTTTGCTGCAATTCTATTCCTCGGTTATTTCTATTCTCATCTTCGTATTGTTCATTGGCACGTATATTTCTTTTCGTCTTTCTCTGGAATATTCGATACTAATTACTAATTAACGCTCCAATCCCCGTCGCACGTAACGCCGACCGAATTTTCCCATCTCAGTTTTTGTACCTCGTTCGTTCATTACGTCTTTTTTTAATGAGACTTTTTAACGCGAAATCTACGATCTCGATTCGTAATTACGAAATAAAACATGAATTCTCCCAAAAAAAATAAAAAGATTTTTACTCCGTTGCCAGTGCGTTGTCAATAATTGAATGTTTTTTTTCCCTAAAGATTAATTCGTGCTGGTTGCAAGAGGTTGATATTGAGTTTTTGGTCGAGACTGCGATATATCGATCGCGAGAGGGCTTCGAGACTTAAGACATTATTTCTCACTGCGTGTAGTATACATTATGTACTATTACTGCTACATCCTAGACACAAGAGAGAGAGAGAGAGACAGAGAGAGAGAGAGAGAGAGGGAGGCATGGTGGGAAAGGAGGAAAGCGAGAAGAATTTCCGCTTCTTGGTTTGTTACACGCGAGTCCCTTGTGGCCACTTCCAACATGCCACTATATATATGTGTGTATGTATATGTATATATATATATATATATATATATGTATATATACCACCCGCATATACGATATCCTAAGAATATACCGCGGTTGGCATTCCCGCGTGCAACGAATGCGCTACATATCATCCGTCCGGACCGGGCCGTCGATTCCCGGGAGACAGCGGGCGAATTGTGAGAGAGCTCCCAGAAGACGGTTTCGCAATCCTTCCCGTGCCACGTTATAAAACCAAGAAGCATTAGTAACGCGTACCCACCGTACGCGAATAAATACGCAAAATGTAGATACGGCGGAATGAAAATCCAGCTGTTTTCATCCCCGTCGTAAAATAATTAATTATAATCAAAACGTAAAATGATTAATTATTTCAAAACGTTAAACAATTAATTATTTCAAAACGTAAAATAATTAATTATTTTCATCCGGCGTATACGAATCTGAATTATAATTACGTAATATCGCAATTTATAATTATCAAAAACCATGAATTATAAATCGTCCCGGATCATTGATAAAATTTTCCCTCGTTAATAATGAAAATGTTCCAATCCCCTCGAAATTTCTCGACCCGGTTATAAGTCCTTGGTAAGGTCGATATCTGTTTTGTTCGCACGATTGCCAAATTTCGGTGGATAATGAATACCCCGTGTGTATATATATCGTGTATATCTCGTTTATCCCTCCCTCGCGCGATTATTAGCATAATCAGGGGATGGACCGAGGAAACCGAGAGTAGTCTCGGTGCTTCTCACCAAGGGATGAAATGCAGGCAAGTGCTCAAACAGGGTTGGTAAATATCGAGCGGTGCTCTCCTACTCGAGAGACTCGTACATATAGTACATATATACTTTTATATATATATATATATATATATATATATATATATATA
>JAPYZT010008061.1:0-12168 GCA_030522965.1 Tryphoninae sp. A BG-2022a | reverse complement strand
AACCATCGATGCCCAGGAAGCGACGCCGGACCTCATCCTACTATCGTCGCCTGGACCATCGTGCCGAGGCTCGACAGGCGGCACAAGAGACCTCGACTAGGAACAAGACCAACGGACCTTCTCAAGTCCACCCCGACGTCAATACCCTCTCTCACCAAACTCACGCAAAGGCCCCAACCGGGGCCTCTCGGCCGACGCAGCACCAAGTTGCCCCTCCACCGGTCAACCGCCCGCGCGCCGCCGTCTCAACCCACGAGGTCGCGGCAACATCCTTGGAGCATAAAGTCACCAGATCCACGAAACCCGGCACCATCATTTCGGGGGTTGCTGCCAAGGGGCGTTCCGGCTCTCACCGAAAAAACCTCTCCGCCCCACAGAGAAGGCCGACCTGCAGGCCTTAAAGGAGTTGGTCAATCGGATCGGAAAACCTGCGGACTCGCGTCCTCGAATCTGCCTAATTGAGGGACCACCCCCACGGAGCCATCGGTCGTAGACGCCACCTAATGCCGCTGGGGCCCAAGTACACTCACCGCTCTTTTTAGAACGACCCGCTCCACCTGCTCTTGTCAGAGCGACCCGAATCAACCACACCCACTCGCCCCCTATCCCTTTGACTCTGGAAGAGGGGCGGATAGGGTGTTGGCAGTCGGACCCTGAAAAGGCCACCCAACCCCCACCCCTCGGGACCAAGTACCCTCGCTCTCTCTCTCTCTCCCTATCTCTCTCTTTGTCCTTCTTCTCCGACCTCGGGGTTACCAGAGAATCAGCAGTAGGAACCTGCAAAGGCCACCTGATTCTCCCCCCCCCCGAAGGTCCGAGGGCCTCCCACAGACTTACCCGCCCTAACATTGTGTTAACGAGCTTCAATTGCGTCGCCCGTTAATAACAAAGAGACTTTAACATTAGTGATCAAATTTCTTTATTCGCATGGAATGACTAGTAATTATTTCTCCATTAGTAGGCTGTCGCCTCGCCTTTCCTCCTTCTAATTTTAATAGAATCGGGACGTGTGTGCAATTTTTTTAAAGATTTTTTTTGTACTTGTTCATTTTTCTCTGCAGTTCCTCGTGGGATGACGTATTTCTTTATGAGACATGCATGTTCCTTCTTCGTCGCGGGATCCTTTACCAGATGCATGGATATCTCGACACATCTGTTAATGCGAAACGGCTCTTTGTATAGTGGCCTCAATTTGGACGTTTTCTTCCTCGCTGGAACTGACACATTGAAGGCTCTTATCAGGACCATATCGCTTTCCTCAAATCCTGCTGTCCAGTGAGATTCGTTAAACTTTCTCGCTCTCGTTAGTCCTTTTTTGTAATTCGTTCTCTTACTATCTCGGTTTTCTTCTGCTGAGATATTTCATCGATATTCTTATCTTTAAGTCACTATCTCCAGATTCTATATGGTTTTTTTTTTAGATGGAGTTCAGTGGGTGTTTCCTCGGCTGTGTGTGTCGTTAATGCAGGTTCCAATTGTAGGCAGCCATTTGGTCCATCCCGAGTGGTTTTCTTCCACGAACGTGCGAAAAAATCTCGCCAATTCTCGATGAACCCTTTCTACAATATTTCCTTGCGGGTGTCGGGTCGATGAGAAAATGTCTTAGAGTTTTTCTCTTTCGACCATTTCTTCAAGGTGAATGGTGTCCCATGGTCATATTATAATTTGTTTGGTTTCTATAGTTCGGGATATAATCTTGACAAATTTTCCTGATTGTTGAGTCTATATTTGCTTTTCGGATTGCGTATAATTTCACGTGAAACCGTCAAACCTGACTAATTGTAAAAGTTGTTACACATTACACGACATGGGCCATCGCGTGACGTAGCGGGACGTAGCGACAGCGACCGATAATTGTTTCGCGTACGTTCACGTTGCATTCGACATGAGCCGTCGCGTAATGGAGCGGGACGTACCGGCGGTTGTCGGTCAAAACTTCGTAACATGGATTTCAGTGGGAGTATACATACTCAATGGCAGCGACCGGCCTTTCAAATGTTTTGCCGGAACATGTTGATGCTTACCTGTTAATCTGAAATATCGAGAAATTAATTGAAACCGTGAAATCATGGGAAGGACTATATGTAATGAGTGATTGGCGATATATCGATAGTACATACAAGGACAATGCTTGGAGAGAGATTGCAAAAGAAATTAAATAGGCAGGTAAGATAAATCATTTATTATTTCAAGAACAATTTTTACAATATTGTATCTTGCCATTGAACACGACCGTGGTCTGCCAGAAAAAATTCTTTGAACGCGTCTCTAATATTAAATGCGGTATTGGCTGCGCTGCCCCCACCTGGTGGTAAATTTTGAAAGACATTATAAGTGTTGGTATTACTTACATCATCTCTTATATTAATATCAATGTCTTGGAGATAATTGTGTAAAATGCACGTAGTCAAAATAATTTTATCTATATTTGCCGGTTAACTTCAGTTTGCGATTATATAACTGGAATTTTTGACTTAATATCCCGAATATATTTTTCGAAACTCTACGCGTACGTGACAGCCGGTAGTTGAAAGTTCTTTTCGATATGTCCCCCTGAATTTGCGAACCAGGATATGTGCGCAGTAAATATTTTTTTAACGGAAATGCCTCATCATCTATAATGACATAAGACATAACAGTCTGCGTATTAGGAAGTACATTGTCTTCTGGAATTGTCAATTTGTTTTTATCACGAGCTTTGCCCAATGTTAAGTGTGCAAATAAGCCTCCATTGCTATTCTTGCCATACCCGTCAATGTCAGCGGTAATGAATTTGTAATGGGCATCTACCAATGTCAAGAGGACAATGGAAAACGTGTTTTTTATAATTAAAAAATTGCGATTCATTATTTGCGGGTGCTTGGATGACGACGTGTTTACCATCAAGAGCACCTATGCAATTTGGAAAGTTCCAAATATCCTAAATTCTTCAGAAATTTTTTTCCATTACTGGACTGTAGGCATTGGAATTATTAGGGGCATCAATTTTTCGATGATTGCTTCGCATACTTTTATGATAATTGACTGGACCGTTAATAACCCAAGTCGGTAACTCATAGCTATTGTTCCAAACGAATCACCAGTAGCTAAGAACCTAGGAAATTGAATATCAATTTCAATCATCTATATTACTTCATATATCAACAATATTACAATCAATAGCATTCAATATCAATTGTGTAAGAAACAATTGTATTAATATACATGAATATCATTCAATTTTTTTTTAGTCTCGGCCTGTAATAAAATGTGGAAGAATCTTCGAGACGCGTATAAAAGAGCTATGAAAAAACAGCGGGAAACGAAAAGTGGACAGGCGGCTTCCAAAGTTAGAAAAAAATGTCCTTCCTAATCCCCTACATTCAAGAGAGAGACACATGTACAAATTTATTAGAAGGGAGTGATAGCGACAATGAAGACGAACTCAATATAGACGAAGATAATGAAAACGACGGTGGTAGAGAGGACTATGATGATAAGACTGATGATAATAATAATGATATCGCTAATAATCAATCAAGTTCTGGAAACGAGAAAATCAAACGATAATCCAAAATGAATAGAAATATTATTACTAAGGTGCGTGAAAATAGAGAAGCAAAAAATTATCGGGTACAACCGAAAACGCCATCAGCACTGGTGATGAGATACTTGCTAGAAAAAAATTCAGCTGGCACAGCAACCGTACCCACGAAAGAAGTACCCGCCGAAGAACCAGGCGCAATTGAAATATTTATTTTTTCAAAATATAGCAAAATCAAAAGTATTCAATATTATAAATGATTTGGAAATGCAACAAATTATGATGCAACAAGAATTTTCGGTACCAAATAAATCGGCACAAAGATTATATTCTGCACCCATGACGAATGCACCGCAACATTCCTCGTCAATCGTACCAAAGTAGAAAGAACTATACATATCCCACATTAGGATTGCCGATTTCAACGCGGGAGTCCTACGCCATCAACGAACGTAACTCCAAGCGCAGCATCACCTTTTTGCATCAATCTCCCAGCGATTCAAACTCAAACCCATGAAAAACAAATTTATAATGAGTACCAGAAATTGTAGATTTTAATATTTAAGGGCCGATATTTGTATAGTTAAATAAAATGTTACTCCGATCACGCGAAAAGTGGAAGTCTCCCCTGTTTAATATTTCTCACCTTATAAATAAACATTCAGTACCTTAAATAAACCACAAGTGTTTCTATTGGTGAAATTTGTTCACGGAACTGCGTATTTTCTTTCAAAATCATTGGTTTTATCAATTCCAATAAATCGTTAAATTTGGATTGCGACATTTGAAAATATCGGAAAATCTGTCATTAAATTTTAATAAATATTTAAACAAAGTCCAATATTCTCCCTCTGTCTTCCTTTTCTTTAATATTGGGTGCACCCACAATCGTTTACGTTTTTTCGATTTTTTTTCTTTTTCATCCAAAAGTAAGGCTATGAGAACCAGTTTCTCGTTGCTCAACGATGGATTCATTGCCATTGATGAATGTTTAAAAATAACTGAAGAATGCGTGCCGAAGCAATCTGAACATATGCATAAAATTGTCGGTCGCTCTCGCTACGTCTCGCTCCGTTACGCGACGGATTGTGTCGCATGCAACGTGAACGTACGCGACAAGATTGTCGAGCGCTGTCGCTACATCCCGCTACGTCGCGCAACGGCTCGTGTCGCTTGCAATGTGAACATACGCGAAAAAATTATTGGTCGCTGTCGCTACGTCACGCGACGGCCCATATCGCATAATGTGTAACAACCTATTACTGTCCTATGCCGTGCAGAAATTTTGGCAGGGATACAGCTGGATTCGAGCAGGGATTCCGATCAAATGATGTAAGAATAATAAATTGCTGAAAGCATTATATTGAATACTAGCTTCTACCCGCGACTTCAAGGAAACAAATTAAAAGCAGCAGGATAGGCTGAGAAAATAATAATTATATATATGAAAAAGTGCATGTAATTGTACGATCCAACAATTTTATATCACACTTATTGGAGTGTGAGCTAATTCTTTGCAGCACGTTCCATGGGAATCTTAAAACTTTTCTGCACTTATAATGCCAGCGAACGTATGGTTCGTTTGTCAGAAGTGGGATGGTCATACGCCACCTGTCGGTCGTGACCGGTACTACTACTACTACTATATCTATATGTGTATGTATATTCATGTTGCTCATACAATCTACGCTCACCATAGGCTTCGTATTAGAATTGAATCGGTATACCTCGAAAGTACAATGGCGACATGGTTTAAAAATATCGTCACCCACAAACATTCTAAATATTTATAGAATACAAATTATTTGTAGTAAAATTCCACATGTATGTTTATTTTAAGTGATCTAACCTAGTGTTTAACCGATACCTTAAACTTTATATGTTGTCACGCCGATAGGGGGAGGGGGGGGACAACTGGAAACGAGGGATGCAGGACCACAGTTTAATAAAAAAATTTTTAACGCAACAAGAAAGCAATGTTTTATATTTAAATGTTCATTTATTATACCTCTTTCTTTAACCTCGGAGGACGATCTGTGGAGGGGGGGGGGTGTTCTCGATAAGGGGAGATAGGCGCCAGTTAATTAAAAAAAAAACAAAATTAACAAATATGGTAATGACAACAACGAAAAAAAAGAAAGATTACTAGGATACTATATAAAACCAAAGATATAACTAAGAATACTTAAATAGTACGCTGTCGGGTTGTTCTATTGGATGGGTGAAGGGAAGGCTAACTCGAGGGGAGGGATGGGGAGCTCAGGGGAGTGGGTTCTCCTATACGCTGTGGCCGCTTAATTATTAACACTGACCATTACAAAATTTGTTCGCGATATTTTGGGGAACTCTATAGGACACTCTACCGGTAGCGGGGAAGTAAATTTGTCGTGATCGAGTCGACCTTTGTCGACAGTGCTACCGGTCGGTAGGTGGGAGGGAGGAGAGAGGAGTCCTGAACTTCTAACGCTACGCGGATAACCGTTCCACGCACTATGCTATAACGCATGAATTTCCTTTTAGAAATTTTTCCTCAAACGCCCGCAGAGGGGAGAAAAGAGAAAAAAAAGGAGATATAAGGGATGATTCTAGTAGTTGCGTAAAAATATGCGAGGGGAGGAACATGTACAATTTCGCGGGTTTATCCGTTTTGGAGGGGTAGCTATGCAAACACTTACGTTTGAGATTTCGTCATTCGACAGTCCTCTATCTCGCTCTCCTTTCCTTCCTCAGACCGATCCTCGCTCTTGCTCGCTCACGCTTCCCTCCCTTTCCTGCGCCTCTATCACTCTCACTCGTATACTCCTTTCTTTGTCACACACACTCTATGTCCACACTTTTCCACTTGGTTTCTCTCTTATCGAAGTCCCTCTCATGCACTCTCGCACTCTATTCTCATTTTCACTCTTATAATTTGCTCTTTTCCACACGCACTCTATTTTCTCACTCACCCATTCACTCTCTCACTCAATCTATAATTCACTCACTCGTATTACAATCGCGGTTACTCGAATTACTTTCACGCTTCTATTTCTCTCTTTACTTCTACTTTGGATTTTTCTAAGTATCTCGAATGCTGTCTGTACGCCGGTGGTCGCAAGCTAAGTCTCGAGCATATCGTTGCCGGAATTTTTTATAATTTTTTCGACCACGGATTGGCCGGGGCGTCCTTTGATTGGACAGCAGCGGCACGAGTCAAACGATAACGGGTCGATGGGAAATCAATACATTCGGGACGGACTAGGGAGATCTATCGGGAAATGGGTGTAATTAGGTCAGGCGGTAGATATTGTAGGGTCACTCTCATAGGCGTCGGGATTTTAGGGTAATGGGGATTTTTTTCATTGCTTGTTGCTGCCATCTTGCCCGTTCTCGCGCCACCATGTCGATTGATGACGAGTGGTCGGAGAACGGGACGATCGGAATTAATTTTGACAGGTATGGCTGATATGTGGTGAAGTGCAAGTGTGCCGGTGGAGGTGCGGTGATTTTTTCGGGATATCCTGGTATTTTCTTTTTCGATGGGTCGTATTTGCTGGTCCGGGATGTCCTCGGGATAGTCCTGGGCGTGAGTATTCTCTTCATTTTCTTTGATTGCCTGTTAATTCACTTGTTATTGTCGGTATGCCGTTTTCCTTTTTAGGTTATCGCCGTGTCGTTGCCTATGGCGATAATGTGCGTGGCCGGGTCGACCGCAACGACGACGACGACGATGACGACGATGACGACGACGACGACGATAACGACGACGACGGCGACGACCACGGCGAAGACGATGGGAGAGTCCTATGGCGTCGGTGGGTAACTCTTAGCAGCGCGGTAAGTGTTTGCACGTCTTACATTGTTTATGGATGGGATAGGGGACAAAAAGGGATACCTCTAATAATGTGGTTTTTTTTCTTACCGTTTCAGGTGGTGCGTGGAGCGGTTGCCTTAGGCGACCACCGACAGGGAAAAAATTGTGCGCAACGTCACAATGTATATATCACATCTATGGAAGAAATGTCTAAAAACTAGATTTTTTTCAATAGCTTTGCAAATATTATATGCTCTTATTCGGAATTTGGGTTTCAAGAGTTGTATGAGTAATTAAATTTTAATTTGAAGTCCAACCGACACGAGATTTCGATCGCCAATATCAAAGAAAAAAGGAAATAGGAGAAGTCGACCATTGCTCGCCTGCAAAAACTATCTAATTTCTTACACTCCGTTAACCGCCGAACCGCGCTGTCAAACGAGAAGTTAGTTAGACGTCAGCTGTTGAACCATATAGTTGATACAGTCTCGATCGACCGCGTACAAAAAGATTCGCGCAGTTTCTCTTATTTATTACCATAAATAGTCGGTCGTGTAATCCACGTCGAATAAAATAAAAGTTGCACTTCACATCGGCGGAATTATATTACGTTTACTATGCTTTCTGCATCCAAAACCTAATTCCTCTAATTTAGCGGCAATCGCTAACCAGCCGGCAAATTAAAAAATATCAAGCGTGATACCGCGTTTTTCGAAGGACGTGTGCAATCAGCTCTGAAATAACTACTGTCCTGATGAATTACTTTGGGCCCTTTATCATTTACCTCGCTACGACCTTTTTTGCATAAATAATCCAACCCTGTTCTTTTCCTATTGGGGCTTAGTCGGGTTGTGTTGTGGAAATCCCTAGTAGGGAATCCATATTCACACCCTCATGGGCCCCGAATTTTATTATGGCTGCCCTACTAATTTCTTATACGGGCACAGGCATCCAGTCCTATAAATTTCAACAATAATTTGAAAAAAAAATGAAAAGAAATAAATAGCATAGACGGGGCTTGACCAGAGCCGTCCGGACCGGCGTCCTACTCGTTATCGCTAGGCTGCTCGCTTTATTGGTTTTATGTACGAACTCTAGGGTACGTAAGCAGACTCCCAACTTTGACCGCCTATGTCTCGAAAACGAAGTCGAGTCGGCACCTACAAAGTTGGGGTTTAGTTAATAGCTACTCGCACTATAAGGACGCGGGGAGGCAGCTCGTGACTCGATAAATCTCCCGTACCGACCCCTCGAAAGCTGCAAACTTTAAAACGCTGAATAACTATAAGAGAAATATTATTCTCGTATTCCTACTTGAACATTAGATAAACATAGAATTCGATATTTTTATATAATATTTTGATATTTTGATCTTACCCAGGATTGAGTTCGTTGCGCAAATCAACATTTGAAGAGATTACCGATGATTCGAGGATCTTTGATGCTGATGCATTGACAAATAACGAATGGTCCCGAAGTTCAAGCCCATTGCAAGTTTTAACCATCGCTCGTTGGCTGTGACGTGAATCCAACGTTCTCTTGTCGATTTGGTACTGCGGCCTAATGATGATACGATAATTGAGAATATTTCAATACACATTATATTTTACGTAGTAGTGTAATATGACTTTAAAAATATCTTCTTTGCCAATAACTACCAAAGTTTTGATTAGTCTATTAGATGTTTAAAGATTGAATTGTAAGTATAGAGAATTCATTACAGGTTTTTAAAAGCAATAAAAAAACCGTGTTCAACTCATGTTCATATTACCCGAATTTTGAATATTCTATTGACGTAGTGTGGGGATTTTTCTTAAGGAGGTTCGGCATATTCGGAAGCCCGTATTTGATCTTCCATGCTTCAAATTGAGATTTCTTCAAAACTATTTGACATTTTTCGACAATTTATTTTTAGTTTTGTTCGGAAAGATTTTATTGATAATTTGTGTAGAGTTTAGGAGATTTTCCAAATAAAAAAATGTTGGGACCAATTGAAAATTGAAAAACATTGGTGCGGAGAAAATACCTATTTTCAATGTACCTTTACGCAGGGGCCGTACATTCAATTTGGACAATTTTTCTTGTGTGTATATATTAAACTGTTATAAATAATGTGTCAAGCCATTTCTTCGATATTTTGTTTCAGAATTTGTTGACATCATTTTGGAATTTTGTTAAAATTTTCTACTGCGTTTTTTTTATCTACAAATATGTTTTCCTTGGGTTAGAATCATTTTTTCAAAAAAATGGCTCGGCACATTGTTCGTTTGAATATGTACTCGTTACGTCAGAAAAAGAATATGTCAATATGACGAGTAGATTTCAAGAAAAGATACTACGAGACAAAAATAGTTCGTTGCAAGTCCGCATTTACGGGCTTCACTGAGAGGAGTCTCGAGCTGGCAAGATTTGGCCAATCAGAGAAAATCGTCTGGGTGAAAGCTTCGAGAAGGAGCGCGACAAACTGTCACACTTTTATATTCTGTTATATTTGGTCACATTCTTTATTATATATTTTTATTTTCATTGCGAGTCACGCGAGTTAGTGCGGGAGTCCAATGTTTAAATAAAAGTCAAACCGGCCAGAAAAAAGATACCTTTTGTCTCGGCATCTCCATCTCCCTTTCACGACATCTACTGTTAACTTAAGTCAATAGATACATTACAGGTGAAAAAACATAACTTTTCAGAAGACACGATTTTTTGAAAAAGTTTGAATTTCTAATGCATTTCGGGGTATTTCTTGGATCGATCGAAATAACCATCGATTCTTATATCGTGTAAACAGTTTGGAATCTTTTTATCTTCATTAAGAGGCAGTGCTACAGGCGGCGTACGCTTCGAAATTTCGATCAATAGTCCTGCGAGCACTAAACAATCAATCACGTTAAAAATTGGCAGGTGCACTGAGAATTATAGCAAAATTGGGCTCTTGGTATTTTTTTATCGAAATATTAAAAACAAATTTGCAGTTTTGTGTTATCACGGGAGTACTCATAGATTTACGTACGAATGCACGGATCACATAATTTCGAGGGCAAGACCCTCTCCGTAATTAAAAAACACACATTTGGAGCTTTATTTCATTATCTGAGAGGTTCCCGCTCTCGCCCGCAATCTAAAAACCTCCGCTCCCTCTCCTGTACTATGCGCCTGATAGCGGAGCGTCAGTATTGCAGCCGGACCTGCATCAATTTTCCGTGCATACTCGCCGGCCATCCTTCTCTGGCGACTAACCCGGTATGTCGAGCACTACTCCCCTTGCCAGGGTCGAACGCCATACCGTTCATCCTCTCAAAACTCTCCTCATTGACAACTCTGTCACATCAAAACTACAATGGTAATCTGAATCTAAAATCGAGAACGTACGACGGATAACGGGCTGGCTGAACAAGGGCGACCGGCGATAACGACCTTGTGGCGGTGGCTTTTTTCCTTAGCTCGAAAAAAACTCACATCACAATATATATATAGGGCTCCGCCAGTATCACCGTGGGGCACAGTAGATTGGCACAGTGTGTCGATTGGGGTCGGGTTTTTCGCACATGCGTGGCAACAATAACATGAAACCACTGCCGTACTATGTCACTAATATGAGATCATTTTATGGTCAGATAAGTTTTGGCGGGCGGAAACCGCGGGAGCAGCGGAAAGGTAAGTATAGGTAAGTATATATGATTAATTGTATTATTACTTAGATTATTAACTTAGATTATTGGAATTATGGAACCAAATAAAGGAGCGAAAACGGATGGAATTATGGAACCAAATAAAAAAGCAAAAAACGGAATATTAGAGAATTCTGGGAAGTGTGGTTAAATGAGGAAAATTTTAAAGGATGGTTGGCTCCAGCTCCACATTCTGCAATTAATAAAGTCGTTTGTACCGTTTGTTATAAAACCATTTATTGCAGAAAAACAGATTTAAACAAGCACTCACAGACGGTCAAACACATTGAAAACATAATGTCCCAAAATAAAGAAAACAATATTAATAATGATAGAGTCCCCGTATCAGAATTACACAAAGATAAAGTAAAAAAACTGACGATTCTAAAGTTTTGCAAGATATTTCATTGGCCCATGATAAATGTAAAAATATTGTTACACAAGTAATTGCCACATATGAAATGCAAATACTTGTAAAAAATTTACGAACGCGCAAATTTTCGATATTATTGGATGAAAGTACTAACATTTCCGATACTAAAGTCATGTGTGTTCTTGTAAAATATGTATCACCAATTAATAAAAAGTAAGAACACAACTTTTAAAATTAGTACCGATGGATGCAACAGACAGTTCCGCGAATAAAATTTTTGAAATCCTTGAAAATCTTTTAAGAGAAAAACACATTCCTTTAACTAATATGGTTGGGATGGCAAGTGATAACGCGTCTGTAATGATTGGTCGTAATAATTCTTGTATGTCGCGTTTGAAATTAAAAATACCGGGACTTGTATTGTTAAAGTGCATTTGCTATTCAGCCGCGCTTATAGCAAGCAAAGCTTGCGAACAATTGCCACCATCATATGATCATTTAATTCGAGGCATTGTAACTTTTGTTTCGGGCAGTGCTAAACGGTGCGCAACTTTACATGAATGTCGAGAACTTTTTAATATGGAAAAAAGTAAGATTCTAAAACTGAGTAACACTAGATGGCTTGTTCTACATCAATGTGTTGTTAGATTACTTGCAAATTGGGACGTTTTAAAAAAGTATTTTCTTTTACCAATCGTTGACGATAAATGAAAATCTGCAGAGACTATTTTAGAACTATTAAACGACGATTCATTGAAAGCATATTTACTCTTTTTATTATAAAATATTCATTAAATTTTTTGAATGCTTT
>JAPYZT010008046.1:0-10074 GCA_030522965.1 Tryphoninae sp. A BG-2022a | reverse complement strand
ACACACACATACACTAACCCACATATATACACACTCCATTCTCCATCTCTCTCCTCGCGCCGCACGCACGCACACCGTATATAAAAACACGGCTGAATTCTCTCGCGACCGGAATCTCGCCAGAATCCGGATGCCCCACGAAAGGTTCTCGAGAGCTTCCAGGACGTTTTTGGGTAGAACGCGACGAGAGTACAGAATCGAGGCGGGTGTGGGTGGAAGAGACTCGCCAACAGGCGAGACTGCCCGATTTCGTACCGATAAATCATTCTCGCCGACTTCGCTTGCGCCCTTTACCCACCCTCTTCTTTTCTCTCCTCCCATTCATCCTCCTCCCCTCTCCATCTCATCTTCCTTTCCGCAACATCAGAAGCGCAGAAGCCAGCCCCGATGGCACACGAGACGGTCCCGAAATTAGTGTTACGAGCGCGCTCTTTTATATTCCTCGAGAATTCCCCACGGTGTATTAAAAAGAGATCGAAACGAAGAGAGAGAAAGGAAGAAGGGAGAAAAGACTCTCCCGACTCGTCCATGAATTAAAAATAGAAAATAAATTTGAAAAAAAAAAAACAAAACGAAAAAAAAAAACGTTACATAGTGCGTGTTCGAGTCATAATGGCCCATAAAATAAAGGAAAGATTATTCACGCATAAAATTTCGACAAAAAAATAACTGCGACACGTGCATTAATATTAATTTAACCGGGGAAAAAAGAACGAAAAAGAAAAGAAATTTCGAATCCGCTGAATTAAATTAGACGAGTCGACAGCGCTGAGATTCTGATCGATCGAATTCTTTATTTATTTATTTCTTTTTCTCTCGACGAGAATTCTTGAGAAATGTTGGAGCATCGAGTTCCGGATTATGACTATGTTTACATATATATATCTTTGTGACAAAGCTGCGTAATCCATGGAGCTGTATAATAACGCAATAAGCTCGAGGGCTTTTCGACCGTGATAGACCAACCGCAAGATGTCAAATAAAAATATAATAAAATGTAAAATAATGAAATAAAAAAAAAAGCATAATAATAAAATAAATACGATCATATAATAAAATAGTAAAAGATAATAATAAAAAAATTAATATAATAATAACAAATTTTGCTTTTTTTTTAATAAATAAATGAAAGAAAAGCATAATAAAAAAATAGTTAATAATAAAATGTAACAAATATGATATAATAAATATAATATAATAATAATAAATATAATAAAATAAATATAATATATTATAATATAATAATAATAAATATAATGTAATAAAATATAACAAAATATAATAAACATAATAAACTAAAAAAAATATATTTATTTATAAGATAGTTTCCTTTGTAAAACTTTTATCAAAGTTTTTTACAAAAGCCTACATCTAATTTAACATTTCTGCCTCGTACTTACATTTCTTTCTACAAATTTCATCTATTTCCCTACAATAATCTCAAATATCTTTCTGTACTTTTCCACTTAGCAACGGATATGAAATTGTTAACGAGTCAACCGTGTGTGGATAGAGAGAAATTAATTAAAATTCGGACATTGATACGAGAGGGACATGTATATCAGAGATTAATTATTCGATGAGACGGCTCGTTGGATCCTCGATCTTAATAAAGGTTGATATTGCTCCGCGCCCAGGGTTATTACAGTCAATTCCATCCTATCGTAGAGTCCATACACACATACACATATATATACATAAATATATATAACAGATCCTTGGTATACATTTTTTTTCTCTTCTCGCTCCGTATCTCTTTCTTTGCTCGAACATTGAATGTTCCTGTTCTCCATAGAGCGAGAGAGAGAGAGAGAAAGAAAGAAAGAACGTGTGCAAGAGAATTCTCTGGACCGGCACATATAGAGGTAGAAAACGCCAGACTTTACGGGTGGACTGACAATAAGTGGACGTCGACACGAGATCTCGCTTGGATTTCAAAGGAGAGTCGCCGCGGCCCGTTGTCCCTCCCGCCATCTAGCGATGGTTGCCACAGTCGCAGCATCATCTGTGAGAGAAAGAGAGAAACACACCTATAGTTATATATACATAGGTATACTTAAGGAGAACGAGCAATGTAGCGAGAGCCGATAAGATCGAGACGTCCCGAGAGACGTTCGAGTTTTTAATACCCGTGGTTAGGTCGCGACCTTCTTAGGTATTAGACTCAAGAGAGAGAGAAAGAGAGTGTGGCCAAGAAAGAGTCAAGAAAGTCACTCGGCGAGATCTCCACGTTGCACCGATTCAAAGGATAAACCAAGAGAAGAGGAGGAAAGAGAAATAAAATAAATAGGAGGGGAAAAAAAGGAAGGAAAAGATGGAGAAATCGCCTCAATGGAACGGATAGAATGAAGGACTATGTATATATATGCTGTTTTTCTTGCCTCGGTCACCGTACTCTCGTTCCTGTATTATGATTGGGCCATTCGCTTGTCTCTCCATGTCATATAGATTAATGTTACCGATAAGGAATAAATTGTAGGTAGATAAGAGCGATAGGGATGAAAATGATAATTTTATTATTATAGGTATTAGTTGGAACGTCATTATTGGGCCAGACAGAAACGCGCGCGGGCCTTGTCGTAATTCGATCAATTAGCCACTTCGATGGAGACTGCACGCTCGCGACAGGGTAGATCTAGTTAGTTTCTCGAACACTCGACCGTCCCCTCTGTCTCTGTCTCGCTCGCACGCTTCCTATTCCTTCTCGCCAAAAGATACGGCACACTCGAGGTAATCCGTTTAAGGTTATATTGCTCGTATAGAGGGAGCCACCGAGAAGCACCTACGCGAGCGCCACCAACGGCGGCCAAGTGTACGAGAGAGTGAACGCACTCGGAGACTTTGCCCGCTACGAACAGATCGAATTGACAATGGATATTTCTATATCGTGTACTCGTGAAAGTGCCGAAGCACGTATAGACGCGAGCAAAAGCTATCGTAGTCGGTAGAGAATGGAAGATTCGATGGACCAATTTACCGTAGGTGTCCCGACGCGACACTATAGTTGGCCGTTCGAGCGATCCTTCCAGAGACGAGTGTGTGAATGCCTCGTTGATTGAACTCTCCTGGAAAGTGCCTATGCCTTCGATCTAATTAAACAATAATAATTCTTTTGAAAAAGATTTCGAAATTTTATTTCTCGATTCTCATAGATAAAAAATACTGGAAAATTAAAGGACATAAATATAATAAAGGAAATAATATACTAATCATTAGTGAATAAGCAGTGTTTTTTTACTAATAATTAGTGATAATAATATATAATATGATAATATAAAATTTAATGTGATAATATTTTATATTATTATATTAAATTGTCATTATATTATCATATTAAATAAAAAATACTAAAATCTTATTCCTCGAATCTCATAGAAAAAAAAATGCTGACAAATAAAAGGCCATAAATATAATAAAGGAAATAATATACTAATAATTAGTGATAATTATATATAATATGATAATATAAAATATAGTAAAAAAATTTATATTAATATTATTTATTAGTTTATTAATATTGATATACGAATAATTGGTGATAACAATATAAAATATAATAATGAATTTGTATTCCTCGATTAATATACTAATAATTAGTGAATAAGCAGTGTTTGCCGCAACGGCAAGGGTTTAGATTGGTAATGCGAAGGTTGCGAGTTCAAATCCCACCCAGTGTCTAATAATTTTTTTTTTACTAATAATTAGTGATAATAATATATAATATGATAATATATTATTATATTAAACTGTCATTATATTATCATATTAAATAAAAAATACTAAAATCTTATTCCTCGATTCTCATAGAAAAAGAAAATGCTGACAAATAAAAAGCCATAAATACGATAAAGAAAATAATATACTAATAATTAATGATAATGATATATAATATGATAATATAAAATATAATAAAAAAATTATATTAATATTATTTATTAGTTTATTAATAATAATATACGAATAATTGATGATAACAATATAAAATATAATAAATAATTTGTATTCCTCGATTAATTGACATAATTACTCGTCGTTTCGATAATTAATTTTATTATTTTACCTAACACTAATTTCACATCAAATAACGAATCGTATTTTATCGAGTTTCCGTTGACGTTCATATCGTTGCGATAATTCAATTTTTTTTCCTCGATGGTAGATCTCATCGCGATTCTGTTGGCGGTCGTGACAACACAGGTGTGCGTGCTACCAGCCAAGAGAAAGACGCTTCCTTTTCTTCTATTTCCCTCTTGCGGCGATATACCTGCCTCTCGTTGTTCTCTCTCCGTTTTGCTCGTGCGTTCTCCACCCACGCGTCTTTCGCTCACTTCCGTCGACCTGAAACGAGACTCGCGAACCGAGGACATATAGCTACTACACGTGTCTATATATGTGTATATATATACGCTTGATTCCCGAAGGCACTAATAACTCTCGGCTTTATCGTCCAGCCAGCAATATACCATAGGAAGCCTCGAGTCCCTTCGCTAAAGTATCCAAGCAAAAGACGTCTTGCGTGCAATATGAAAACCCCGTTAAGCCCACGATCCTTCGAGCCTTCGGGGAAAAAAAAGGAAATACCACCCCCCGCGAGTCGAATGCATCGAAGAGCATAATATATTAATAACGAAGGAAATAATAAAAGAGAGAGAGAGAAGGAGAGAGGGAGTGAACACAAAAGCACCGATATACCACGTTGAACGAGAACTCTCTTCCGATAATTATCTCTTCGATAAAGAGTCGTTAATTGAGCTCTCGTAACGAGGCGAATAAGAAGAAAAACATCGAGACGGAGAGAAGGAAAAAAAAAGAAGAGAGTAATGCCATAACTTACTTCCCAGTACGTGTATGTAATCTTGCACGCGATTTTTATTACACGCAGGTGTTTCCCTGAGATATATATCAGTATGCGCGCGCGCAGGCTGTAGTTACGATTAAAGAATGTACAAAAGCGTCGGGGCAATTAAATTCATAGCCGCTAAGCGGTCTAATTTGTTCAAATTTTTTTCTTCTCCACGTTCCAAGATTCCTTTTACCGTAAAAGATTAAATTCTAGGCTCGTAAATCGAGGCGCGAGTCACGGTAAAGTCGTCTGGGTCTTCGAGTGACTTTTTTCTTTAGGATGTTCTTCTTTTTATCTTCTTCGTCTTTAGAATTTTCCCGTTTTTTCTGTCTTTTCTCTGTTTCCCTCGGTTAGGGAAGAAATAAGCATGTTGGTGTTAAAAATTTACGACCAAGGCGGCTTAATTTCTTTAAATTGAGAAAATGCAAATTTGAACTGCCCGCCTTTTCTCTACTCGCTGCGCGCGCATCTTTGCGAGATTAAAATTGTATTCCTGTTTTTTCTCATATTTCAAGTGGACTGATAGTTTAAGTTCGTTAAGAAAAGTTGTTGCAAATGGGCTAAAGAACAACATACTTAAAAATCAAATTGATCCTACATAAAGTTGATTTGTTATGTAATAAACAATATCATGCTTTTTTCTATAAGATTTGTTATAAAAACTAATCGAAACTTCTTTGATGTCATAGAAAAATGTGTGCAAAATGTCAACAAGCCTCATCGATCAAATTTTCGAGATACTCATTGTATAAAGTTGCGACAATTAAAACGAACTGCAAATTGTCAAAAAATGACGATTCTCATAAATAAATATCGTGATTTTTGAGTCGATAAAAGCCCTTAAAATTTTACACACGCGTACATGTGACATCAAAGAATGTTTCTACAAATTTTCAGTGACATCTAACAGAAACGCCTGTAACAATAGGACCACCTTAACTAAAAAAAAAGTAACTCTCTAAATCTGAATTAGTGAAATATCACTAAATTTTAATCATGTTTTACTAATTCATTTAACGAAAAGTGGGTCACTAATGATTAATGAGAAATCACTAATTCGATTAGTCGTTACGAAATTAGTAACATTTGACTATACAATTAGTAGTTAGCAAAGCTGATATGTTCATGCACCAGCAGATTGTAATTCCTCGCGTGAATAATATGTAACAATCTCATACGTACCGACAAGAAAACGAAACGTTCATACACTTTTTGCTTTTCCCCTTAAAACTTTTATAAAATAAGATTCGCCGTTTTGCATCGCGCATGAACTCACTGACAGAAAATGAGGCCTCCGACATCAGAATGGCCCAACAAAGGAAGTATCGGGTCGGGAGTTGGCGCCTGTGATTGGTGGGTCGCTCAATCCTGTACTAATTGATTAGTGATCGTGCAATATCACTAATAATTAGTAAACTGTATTGACTAAATAATAGTCAATCGTATTACTAATTTGCTTTAGTAAGCCTAATTTTCTATTTTGTTTACTATTCTGTCAGTGGAACGCTGTGTTTATCATTATTTCACCAGTAGAATATGCATTTACTAATTCAATTAGTCAATTTTTGACTAGTTCAGGTTTAGAGAGTGTACTCATTGATTAGAGATCATGTAATATTACTAATGAATTAGTAAACTGTATTAACTAAATTAGTAAGCTTAATTTATTATTTTGTTTACTATTCTATCAGTGAAACGGTGCGTTTATCACTATTTCACCAGTAGACCATGCATTTACTAATTGAATTAGTCATTTTTTTTACCAATTCAGGTTTAGAGATATACTAATTGATTAGTGATCATGTAATATCACTAATGAATTAGTAAACTGTTTCGACTAAATAATAGTCAATCGTATTGCTAATTTCCTTTAGTAAGCTTAATTTATTTTGTTTACTATTCTATCAGTGAAACGGTGCGTTTATCACTATTTCACCAGTAGACCATGCATTTACTAATTGAATTAGGCAATTTTTCACTAATTTAGATTTACCGAGAAGAAAACGTAGGAAAAGCATTGTTCGTATAGAAACTAGAAGATATTATTATATATAGAGAATATTTACCGACTTGTAGCAACGGGTGGTAAAACGAAGCGCGAGATTCCGAGAGAAGAAGACAGCGTTTAATTAATTATTCCAAGAGCGTCGCTCTCTTGGACCGCTCAAAATTAAAATCGGTTCATTAAGCGGCGCTACGTGGAATTTTCGTGCTTAATTCAACGGCTCCCGTTCACTACCGGTTTCTCGGTCTTTTCCCTCCCCGTTTAAACATTTCTTATTTCTCTTTCCCTCATTTAACCTTCCTGGCTGCTCTCCTCGACGTACGACTAACAAGACGCTATTACATACCCACAAAATGAACGACGAACTTCCTCCAACTTTTTTTTCGGAATTCGGAATTTCGGAAAAGTAAGAAAGAAAGAAAGAAAGAAAGAAGAAAAAAATAGTGAGAGAAACTTCGACACGGAATTCGATAACGCTGTTAACGAATTACTCCGGCTCTGTGTCGAAAGGCGCTAATAGCTCGAGCTCCATGTGGTCGATGACGATAATAAAGTAAACGAGTAAACGAGATGCGCGTCGCTCGTCCAGGAGAAAATAAAAAGAACCGAACGAAGAATTAAGGAACACCGTGAAAAATCTTTAACGAGTAACAACCGTGAATTTTCTCTCTATAAATAATTCTTCGTCATGGGCGATGGAACAAAAACAAAAAAAAAATGAAGGAAACAACCACGTTAAATTCCACATCATCTTCGTCACTGCATAATCGAGTCCTTAATGCACCTTTTCCTATGCACTTACCACTCGCTAATGTCCCTGCTCCTGCAACGATCACGCCGTCCTACATATTTATGAAATTTTTCAAAATTTTATTTTACTTTTTATCACGTCATTCGAGAATAAAATTCCGCAATGGGCCGCAATAAATTCGCCACGAAAAAGGGATAAAAACCGGGTTAAGAATAATGAGATAGTACGCGCGCGGCAAATAATGAATACAAAAAATAATTTGTGAGAAATAAAAGAAAAGAGACATAAAGGCGAGGAAGGAGACGGGAAGGAAGAGACCAAAGAAGAAGAAGAAGAAGAAGAAGAAGAAGAGGGAAAAGATGAAGTGCACACCGAGAGATAGAGTAACGCCTCGTTACCGAACCGTTCGGCAATTTGCCCCGTCGGCGCGCGAGGGGGCAAACGCCGTCCGTATAATTTTCTCCCACTCCAATTCTCCCTCACCCCCTTAAAGCCACCATTGCTCGCTCGCTCGCACTCGATGTTCTCTACCGTTGCGGCGCGATGCAAGAAGAAGGTTATCCACCTGCTAGCGCTCCCGGGAGAATTTCCGGACAAATCCGGTGGCCTCTTTGTGTGTGTGTGTATGTACGCTCTCCCGAGGGTGACTATATGTATAGTCAAAAGAGAGAGAGAGAGAGAGAGGGAGAGAGGAAGAGAAAAAGAGGGACGAGCTAGCGAATCCACCAGAAGAGAGGATAATTTTCCACGCGTACCCCGATTAACCGAGAGGTCTTCTCTCTACCATATAGCAGCCGGCTCGGGTCTATCTGTACGCGGGGATACACCTCTCGGGAGCCATAATCTTCTCTCGCATTACCGGATATCCCGTACCGAAACAGAAAGAGTGAGAAAGGGGTATTATCAAGCTCGAGTTATATTCTCGGAATTTACGAACGACGAAAGAAATTCATTATTATCGCGTAATGAATCAAAAAAAGGTTTAGATTTTTTGTTATTCCTTCTTTTCGAGAACACTTACAAATCGCTCGGGTGGTATTTTTATCGGGGAAAATATCAAGGTAGAAGGAATAATAAACTATTATAGTTTTTCTTTCAAATTGTTCAAAGTTCGTGAAATTGTTCAAAAAACAATCCCCCCCCCTCCCCCCCCCCCTCGATTCGTTCTAATGACGATGACTTCTTTTCTTTATCACATTTTCGTGTCAACTAAAAGTAAAAAGTAAAGCGCGAGAAAGGAATGGTTCTTCGAACACCCTCGAGAAGAAAGATAAATGTCGAATCGAATCTCACCTCGATCGTCGATCACAGTGATTTCGGGTTCTTCTCCCTACGATAAAAATAGTAATCTCCACGGGGTGATCGAAAATATCCCGAGGGTACGTCAAGGCAGATTCCCGATTGAGGAGTGGGAGAGTGGGGGGGGGGGGGGAGGGTCAGAGAGAAGCAAAGCCCTTTACCTTTGCCCACGGGGGAACACGAGGCCCTCGCGCGTCTGTAATAATAAGAGCGGAACTCTTTTGCGCCAAGCCACGTTGTACAAAGAGAGAGAGAAAGAAGGAGAGGAAGAAGCCCCGAGTGATGATCAGTTCGGTCGGTGGCGATTTGGCCAACTGTCCGCGACGCCCACGTAATCGATGATCGCCCGTGATATATAACATGCAACGCACATTGTGTTGAGTCGTGGTGGGATCGGCGAGAGTGGGATTGGGGGGAGGGGGTTGGAGGGGGGAGGGGTTTGGAGGAGGGGGAGGGGGGGGGGGCAAAGCTCTTGAGATGCCTCGCGGAATGATCGAGATTGAGCTATCAAAGTAACATCTCAGCCCCCCCCCCCTTTCTGTACCCATTCCTCTTTGATGACTTTCTCAGAAAGAGAAGGAGTATAACGCGGCGGAAACAAAAGGGAAAAGGAGAATAGAAGAAATAAAGCAAACATTTACGAGAACGCGTTCAACTGTGGTACATAGGTAGGAGTAAATCAGTCTAGGGATCTTGAAGACTCGCCTCTGTCTGTCTGTCTCTCTCTCTCTATCTTTCTTGAGAACAGTCTCAACGTGGTTACGAGGGTCGTTTCTTGATTAGAAAACAAGAGAAAGGACCAACCTCGGGTTCCTATGTATATACTAGCTTCGTTTATTTGAAGAACATATATATTGTATAAATATAGTATTATTGTATTATATATATCATAATATTAATATATGTTACAATATAATATAATAATAATAAATAATATAATATATAATTATATTATGTTATATTATAATATTATTATATTATTATATAATAATATACTATATTTCATATAGAATATATGTTATATAAATGTAATATTATTATGTATTACAATAGAATATAATATTAATAAATAATATTACATAATTATATTATAATAATAAAATATTAATATATTATATAAAATTATATAATTATATTATAATATTATTATATTGTGATATAATAATATATTATATT
>JAPYZT010008045.1:0-23199 GCA_030522965.1 Tryphoninae sp. A BG-2022a | reverse complement strand
TAAAGTCGAGCCAATTATCGAAGGAACGGACAACGGTGCCAATAACTATGCGACTTGCCTTACCGTGGCATTAAGTCGCGCAACGAGCGAAACCAGCGAGCGCGTGCTCGAGGAGTTTCACGTCGTGTAAATGGGTGGAGTGTATATGGGACAAGAGATTCGCAGGGCGTATTCAATGTAACACCGCGTGTCGAACTACCGCTCTGTTTCTGTCAGTCATTGAATTATACGAATACAGCCGTTTATGCAGATACGGAGTACGTGTAGATTGTTATCGTCCGACACCTGCGACACGAGAGCAGTATTATTTTCCGAAACCGACAACTGAATAGCTCCCGGCGCATTAACAATCGTTGTGTAAACGACAGAGCGTGTGGTAGACGGGAGCGTTAGTGAACTTGATGAATTATGAATGTACGGATTTCTATCGCGATATGTACCTGCCCTTCTTTTTTTATCTCGATAAATAACATTTCTCACAGAAAAGCAAACTGTTTACAAAGTAACTACAATTGTAAATATAAATATAAACAAAATTGTTTAATCGAGATTCTCGAGACAAATAAAAAATCGAGAAATAAAACAAAATTTGCAAAATTATCAGGAGTTATAAAAGTGTTAGTGATTCTGTTGCAATTATTGTCATTGTTAATTTATGTAGAAAAAAAATTGTAATTAAAACTTATTTTTTTACTTCGATAAATAATATTTCTCACGGGAAAACAAACAATTTACAAAGTAACGACAATTGTAAATATAAGTATAAAAAAAATTAATCGAGATTCTCGAGACAAATAAAAAATCGAGAAATAAAATAAAATTGGCAAAATTATAAGGAATTATAAAATAAAAAATCAAGAAATAAAACGAAATTTGCGAAATTATAAGGAATTATAAAAGTGATAATAATTCTGTTGCAATTATTATCATTATTACTTTATGTAGAAGAAAAATTGNNNTTGTAAATATAAATATAAAAATAATTAATTAATCGGGGTTCATCGAAACAAATAAAAAATCAACAAAATAAAACGAAATTTGCAAAATTATAAGGAATTCTAAAAGTGATAATGATTCTGTTGCAATTATTGTCATTGTTAATTTATGTAGAAAAAAATTGTAATTAAAACTTATTTTTTTACTTCGATAAATAATATTTCTCACAGGAAAACAAACAATTTACAAAGTAACGACAATTGCAAATATAAATATAAAAAAATTAGTTAATCGAGGTTCGTCGAGACAAATAAAATATCAAGAAAAAAACGAAAGTTGCAAAATTATAAAAATTGCAATTAAAACTTCTTTTTTTACTTCGATAAACAACATTTCTCACAGGAAAACAAACAATTTACAAAGTAACAACAATTCTAAATATAAATATAAAAAAACTAGTTAATCGAGGTTCATCGAGACAAATAAAAAATCAACAAAATAAAGCGAAATTTGCAAAGTTATAATGTATTATAAAACTAATAATGATTCTATTATCATTATTATCATTATTACTTTCCGTAGAAGAAAAATTACAATTAAAACTTTGGGATCGTTCAACTTTCCCACGGAACCGGAAATTTTTGTGAATAGAAAATTTAAAGGGAGTAAATAGTTTTGCGAATATAGGTCGTACCTCTCGCTGGGACCGCGGAAGTTATTATATCAACTATTATTAGCCCGCCTCGAGTTTGCAAATCTGTAGGAAAGCAGGAGAAATTGAACCGCAGCCAGTGCGAGGTCTATGACCACGGAGACTTGTTTTAATGCACCAAGAGAGAGAGAGAGAGAGACAGAGAGAGAAACAGAGAGCAGAGTGCATGAAAACGCGTTTAGGATATCTCCCAACGCGACGTAGCCCAAAGGTCCGTGGCAAATTTCTACGGTACAACGTCACACACAGGTGTATAATTGCCGGGAATAATTGCGACGTTACGGCACGAAGCGTGCTCGGTGCCACGTGAGACTCATCAATTGCCTTTCACTTTGACCTTACGAGATGAAAGAAAGAAGTTGAGCAACCGCGGTAGGTACAATCTCAGGTTGATGATGGATCGATCCAACCGGCTGATATGCCGGAATCGTATCCATTTGACAAATATATTTTTCATTTTTTTCTATCCTCAGTGAATAATTATAATCCGTTATTTTAAATAACAAGAAATAATTGTGAGCTTATCGTTTCTGTATAAATCATTAGAACGAATCTTCTCTCATAATTCTCACTAAATCTTTCCATCATTTCTTTTCTGTCTCTATCAGAAGATCGCAATGGATATTTGATAAATCTGAAAACGTTTTAGTCCTTCTCGATTTGAAAATTGACATCGTTTTATCCACGAAACGAGATACACACTCGACATATTTTTACTCGATATCGAACAAGTTCTAAATTTCGTCCGCTCAGCTATTTTCAGAACGTCGCGAGGTGATTCAGCATTTTTTTATATACGTCTCGTATGGTTGTATAGAGAAAAACTGGACGTTACAAAAATAAAATACAACTCGATCGAAGGTTGTTTTAATCAAGACGAATATATCAAGTTTTTTTTTATCATCTTGTAAATAGTTAAAGTTGTTTTATTATGCGAGAATTTGTAAAGTGTGTTTTACGATAGTCGATATAACGTTGGTCGACCAATCGTTACAAGGAAACTTCGTATTTATCGCCACCGTAAAATTATAATTGGAAAGACATTAATTTTGTATTTTTTCATTTATTTTTTTGTTACGTATCGTATTACAAAAAAATCGTACGTAATCGATCGAATATCTCGAATGCCCTTTTACATCGTGGTCGTACGTATTATTTCACGATTCTCAATGCACTCATATGTGCGCTATCGAGAAAACGATCACGATATCAAAACGTTGCTTGGACGTACAAGTATAAATAACGTAACGTATAACGTATATATATATATATATATATATATATGTGTATCGTATATATATATATATATATGTATATATATATATATATATATATACGATAAACGTGTACGCATCGATGCATCGACAACGAAATTGATGCACGATCTCTCCCTCGTTCCTCTCTCGATCACGATCGAGTCACGGGCAACGAGTTTTCAGCAACAACCTTTCACTTTTACAGCGTTAGTTTACTCTCAGTATCTCAGAAATGCATTCAGGGGAAGGGGGAGATTCCAGAAGAGAACGAGAAAGAGAGAGAAACCACAATGTAACTGAGTAGAGCACCGAGTCACTGCATAATGAAATATTACATTTACGAACGTACACACATATCCGCATGCGTTTTTTTTCCCTCTTTTACCGCACTGGGAGATAAGAAATGCAAGTGCACAATACCCGAGATCTCGATCGAATACGACCGAGGTCTGAGAACGACTTTGCGAATGCGAAACCTCTTCACCGCAGCGCCGTTTCGAGAACGTCGTACAAAAGGCCGCCACTAGGGGGAGCTGGCGTAGCGGCGCGAGAGAAGGAGGCTTTTGGAGACTCACGCAGTTGTCCGTGACGCGAGAGTGCCTACATTCAAATACCGTCGGTAAAACGAACATGCGATGCGGTTTTAAGATGCATTCGCGACATAGCGTTGACCGCAAAGTCCTTGACGACATTTATATAAACGTTTCTTTTCTCCTTCTTTATACATTTTAATCGCGGCTGATATTTAACTTCGAGGACGAAATCCAGAGAGAAATTCGAAAAGGAAAGATATGGAGAAATTATTGCTCGCATACCGAGGAACATATTAATGCAACAGGTTTTTTTCAACGCGTTTCGACTTGTTTGTGCGTGTGTGTGTGTGTGTTTTGTCTTTTCTTTTTTTCTCATAGAGAGAAATTCGGCGAAAGATAATTATCGAGACGTCGCGTGGATGGAATTATTCGCGGCGTGCGCGGATTACACCGTGGGTTATAATCGACGAGGCGTGACGTACGAGCTAACGAGTTAATTAGCAAACTATATTGTAACGAGAGAGGGACAGAGAGAAAGAGAGGTCGGAGATATATATATGTATATTACTTATATGTCTGCGTTGCTCGAGGAATTGCAACGAGATAAGGGCAACTCGGAGAAGCTTGTCTCGCGGCTTTTGCCTCGTATCTGAATCTCCGCTCGCGTTCCTTCGCACACATGTGGAGGAGGGGGAGGGGGAGGGTGAATACATGTGGGAAGGCTTCCGACTCTCTAAATCACCCGTCTGTCTCGGAAGTGGAATCCAAATCACCGAGAAAGCCACGAAGCTCTCGTCATTGAGAATTTTCCAAATTATATCAGTCGATGATGCAAATTTTGAAGATCGAAAAACAACAATCGTATTTTTAATAATAATAAAAAATGTTATTTTTCATCAAAACGAATTAATTAAATTCATTTCGGAACTGTCAACGAATTTAATTATAATTAAAAAAATTAATTCTTGCTAACCCTAGAATTATTTATTTCAATGTTTAATAACAATCTGCAATCGAATTATAAACATTATCGTAATGTCGATGTTTTTATTTTTTGATCGGCTAATCGAAAACGAAATGATATTTTCTAGAAATTTCTGAAATAATTAGAAATTGGATGATTTGGTAATTCGTCGATACCGCGCGGTCAATTATCGAGGTACTCGCTCTAATAGGTATGCGCTGACGCATTTTTTCACTGCCTAATCAACCGCGCAGCTATTTACCACCGTACTTCGACACCTTTCACTTTTACCTCCGCTTTGGCAACGACACCAATTCGCACAAATATGCATTTATATAATTACATACTTTGTAATTAATTTACATAATTATCGTAATGGCCAATAAACAAATGTTTTTTTAAAATTTTAATAGACAATTGCATACGTTCATTTATGGAGAGACACGACAATAAAAACTCCTCGAAATTTCTTCCCCTCTCTCCCATCAACCCCTTGCACAAAGTGTACACACACACACCCAGAGCTGTGATAATATTTAAATATCAATATTCCTGGAACGATATCCCGTAATTTCCGGTGTCGTATTTCCCGTTGTTATCACGAGTGCGCGTTATCGGAAACTTCACGAAAAGAACTTTCATAGAGACGAGAGGAGGAACGACCGAGACTCACGTCTCTTGCGTGCCCGCGAGACTCGTATTACGCGCGTCTCGATGCACCCGCTGCGGTTTCTTCGCCCACCACCACCATCGTCATCGCCACCACTACGACGAAGACGACGAAGGAGACGTTGGAGCGTCAACCACGAGGAGAGAAATGTATACG
The DNA here is from genome assembly GCA_030522965.1 of Tryphoninae sp. A BG-2022a. Taxonomy (NCBI): domain Eukaryota; kingdom Metazoa; phylum Arthropoda; class Insecta; order Hymenoptera; family Ichneumonidae; species Tryphoninae sp. A BG-2022a. Next base: position 17,972 of record JAPYZT010008045.1, on the reverse strand, counting down.
CGCAAACGGGTGGAAGAAGAAGAAGAAGAAGTGTGTAAGTAAGAGAGGTATAAGAAGTACCGTGTGCGTACGTAATAAGCCACTGAGGGCGATCCTGCGGATCGCTCGGCTCACTGGCTGTTCTCCTGCTGCTTTAGCTCGCCCGCTACCTGCTACCAACAGCCGGTGTGGGGCATTACAGAAGTGGAGGAGCTAAGGGGCGGGAGGGAGTCTCGTGAGGCCCATTGGGACTGGAGAGCAACGCGCGGCGTTCCAACTTGGTTGCGGGGGTGGGGATCGGTCCCCACGCGTTCTTTAGTGTGTATGTGTGTGTCTGTGTGTGATACCTCCCTCTTTCTCTCATTCCCTCCCTCCCTCCCTCTCACTCACTCTCTCTCTCTCTCTCTCTCTCTCTCTCGCTCACTCCCTCGTTGCCTTCGCTGCATCGACGTGTACTCGGCAGTGGACTCTCTCGTCCCTGCAGCGCAAGGTCGCTCTCTTCGAGAACGCTCGTACTACTCGAGGACACACGAGACGAGAATGGAGATATCGCCTTTGTACGAGTTTATCGCGGGTTTATTTAATTGAACGATATTCAAGAAATTTGCACTTTTTTGGTCCTGCTTATTTAAAATCGTTGTTGAAATGGAAATTAGAATAGAAAATTTTATTTATTTTGTACAGATCGGTTGGACAAAGAGAAAATGAGAATATTCGATTCTTTCGAAGATTAATTTTATATCAAGAATTCAAAGAATGGAATCAAACTAAGAAATGAACAAGAGCTTTTTGATTGTCAAAAAATGCAGTAGAGAATCATGAGAATTTATGATAAATCGAGAGTGAGGCGTGAATCGGTATCGCGTGACTCAATTCTCTCTCTCTCTCTCTCCCACCTGAATCGTTAAAGAGTACGAGTTTATCGCTGCTTTATTTAATTGAACGCTATTCAAAAAATTTCCACATTTTTTAGTCTTACTTATTTAAAATCGTAATTGAAATCAAAATTAAAATAGAAATGTTTATTTCTATTTTACAGATCGGTTGAACTAAGAGAAAATGAGAATATTCGATTCCTTCGAACATTAATTTTATATCAAGAATCCAAAGAATGTAATCAAACTACGAAATGAACAAAACTTCGAAAACTTCGAAATGAACATGCTTTTTGGTTCTCGAAAAATTGCAGTAGAGAATCATGGGAATTTATGATAAATCGAGAGTGAGGCGTGAATCGGTATCTCGTGACTCAATTCTCTCTCTCTCTCTCTCACCTGAATCATCAAAGAGTACGAGTTTATCCTGGCTTTATTTAATTGAACGCTATTCAAAAAATGTCCACATTCTTTTTTCTTACTTATTAAAATTCGTAATTGAAATGAAAATTAAAATAAACAAATTTCTATCTTTTATACAGATCGTTTGATTTCATATAAAAAAGAAACGCAAAGAATGAAATCGAAATAAGAAACGAACGAGAGCTTTTCTCCCACTCGAAAATCGCGGTATTTCGAAAAGAAACGTATGAATCACGGTAGTTTATGATAAATCGAGAGTGAGCCATGAATCGGTATCGCGTGACTGAATTCTCTCTCTCCCTCACCTGGATCGTTGAAGAGTAAACAAGCCGCGAGAGATGAGAGCAAAGGCGGTAATAGCTACGAGAGTATAGAGCGGTAGGGATAAAAGCCCCGACGAGCGCGAACCTCAATAATCCCGAAAATCAATTCGAATATCGATGGTTAATGGAGGTCGCGTGGAATGTTCAACACTACGGTTATTTCCGTACGTATATACATATATCTATATAAATATAAATATATACACAGGACTTTATGTATCGCGAGACACCCAACGTGCTATTAGCCTCTCTCTCTCTCTCACCCCCCCCCCCCACTCTCCCTCTTTCTCACTCACGTTACCAGGGTAATGATCGACGTCCATTAACTCACACGAACGAATGAAAGAAATAAAGAAATAAAGACCCAGAAAAGGAGAAGAGAACGAGTGACGAAGAAAGAGAAAAAACGTACGAGAGAGAGAGAGAGAGAGAGAGAGAGAGATTAAATAAAAAGGAAAAAATGAGAATGAAAAGTGGGAGGGAATGAAAAAAAAAGTGAATCGGGTATATGGATAACCTCTGTGTATATAGACAGACGTATCCCTGTGTCTGTGTGTGTATGTGTGTGTGTATGTGTGTATCAAAGCGAGGTGTGAGAAAGAGAGATAGAGCGATGACGCGCGTGCGATGCCGGAGGCGCGTGAGCTTTGAAAATCGCGGATTTGCATATGCAAATATGCCGAAGCGTTTAAGCGGGATCGCCGAGGAGTTTCAACCGCGGGCCCGATCCATCTCGCTCTTTTTCCACTTTCTTTTCGCGTGCGCGCGCTGCATTTAGATATATACACACATACACACACACACAGTGTGCAAAAAGAGTGTGCAGGAGAAAAAACAAACGAAGAAAGAGAGACGAAGACGAGAAAGAAAAAGTCGACGATATAGACGGAAAAAAGTGGAAGCCGCGAGAATACGAGGGTGAATATCGTCGAACGAAGTGAGAAGGACAACCGAGAGACGTCGAGATACACGCGTGTATAGGGGGATTATAGCGTCACGCCGGGGAATAAAAGTTAATCGCAAAACGCGAAAAGCAACGGGCCGTTGCGAACGCGACATTTCTCGAAACGACTTCCACATTATTCGTGTCAACGTTATGTCGGGAGACGATATTTTTGCTTTTGCTTATTTCGCCGTCCATTTTTTTGCGATCGAGATAATAAAAAAATGGAAAAATTGGGATTTCGATCGAGCATTTTGATATTTTATAACAATTGTTAGAATAATGATTAATGTTGTTCGATTAATTGATTATTAAAATATATTTTATTGTATTACGATAATTGATAAATAATTAATAAATTATATACGAATAATTATTTAAAAAAAAAAAAAAAATTTTTTTTCAAAAATACAAAAATTTCGACCTTGGCCAAAAATTTTGTCAAACGCTTTCGACGATTGCGTCATCCGGGCGTCGAAATATTTCGAAACAAGTTGAAAAGATCGTAGAATTTGACGCGTGGGTGCGCCCAGCATAACGTCGTAATTAGCTCGACAAGATTTTTATTCTCGTTTTTATTTCTTATTTACGAAAGCGAAGAAAAAAAAAACAAACATCGAGAATGGGAGTTTATTAGACGCGCCACGTACCAACGGCCACAAGTATTTGGAATAAATTTTGCCGTAATACGGTGCTACTTGTGTATACCGGTATATTCGAGGTGTGCGTGTTTGGCTGGGACACCGGAGAAAATTATTTTCTTCGATCCTTTGCCCGAGCTCTTCGTTACATCTTTAATTCACTCCTTTAGTACGTACTTTCTTATATTATATACTATATATATATATATATATATATATATATATATATATCGAGGTTTCTCGCCGCTGGGTCCGTTACGGACTCAGCATGAGCGCGGCAAGGAAACATTTACGTTATTCGTGTTGCACGTTTGCATGCTAGATTGCCGCCCCTGGTTAGTTATACTTGTACACATTGCTGCCGATGGTGGCGCTGCTGTCGCTGGCTGCAGCCGGAGCCTCCAGTGCAAGAAATTAATCGGTAGGTAGAAGAAGCTCCCTGCATGAACGGAGGTGTGTGACTCTCGTTACTGTGGATCGTACGGGACGCGAGAGGGAGAGAGAGAAATTGAAGAGAGAAAGAGAGAAAGAGAGAGAGAGAGAGAGAAGAGACTAAAAAAACGATCCCTTTTTACTCTCTGACACTCATCTATAAACGCTCCGAGCGCTATGTACGCTTATTTCTTGACTCGACTCGAATGACGAGTTAATATAACAGGCTTGGACGCAATACGAGATGCAGTAATCGCATCGAGAGGTGCTAACTTTCCGACAATGCTGCACGCTTAAGATTTATCGATTTCCAATCGCTTCGCGACAAATTTCATAAATTCTCGTTATTTAATTTCATTCAATTATTTATTTATTCATTGTTACTTGAAAACGCGTAAAGAATTTCGCTTTTATTAATCGCACTGTCGATTATCTTTGCCTCGTGAAATTTATTACCTTCGCAAAATATTTTATTCATTCTTTTTTAATCTCGACTCGAATCGAACCCCCCACCGTGTCGAAATTTTGAAAATTCTAAACGAAGGAAACGTGTGTCTTGAATATGAAAATAAAAGAAAGAACGTATATTTCACGAACGCGAGATCTTATCAGCCTGAAATCTGCGCGAAAAAAAAACGAACTCGCCTCTCCTTAGTCGCGAAGAACACTGTTTTCTCGTCCCCACCAATAACGAACTTTATTATAATTAGCACGAATGAATTTCAATTGAAACTCGATATCCCGAGCGCGTATAAAATCTGAGAAAGAAGATCTTGGCCTTCTACCCTGCCCGTCCTCCCCCGACTCTGTCGCAAACCTAACGGTGTCGTCCGAGAATTTCTCGATGACGAAAAAAAAAGAATAATCGCGTCGGACGTTTACGCATGGTGAAAAAAGTTTGCCAAGATACGCGCAACGTTATATTTTATTCTTAAGTACGAAGATGAAAAAGACGAAAAAAGGAACGAAAAAGAAAATAAAAATAATAATAACAAACGCACGGGGAAAAAGATTATCCCACCTCGAGCTTTCTCTCACCCCAACGAGATCTCCCTTCGAGAGACAAGACACTAAACTTTCGTCCCAGAGACGGAACGATCGACCGAACGGTGCGCGTGAGGTCTCCGAATTTTCCAAAAAATCGTAAACTCGACGAACGAATTACCTTCCCCGATTTTACGCCTTATCGGGCTGTCTAGATCGTGAAACTATTATTTCTCGTAATTTTTCCTTTTTCGTGAACCTCGTTTCTGGGGCTCGCGTTTCGTTGGATAAATTATTATGAAGTAGGGTGAATTAAAATGAAGAAATTAAAAAAAAAGATAACGGTTATAGCGAGTTCTCGTAATTCGCTGATTAGCTTGCATAATCCGGGGCACGAAGTAAGTCGAGGATTACGATGAGTCGCATAATGTAAGCGATAAGGATAATCGAGGTTCTTACCTTAGCCGTAACGTATCTCTTTGACAGAGCAGGTTCTGCTGCCATAATAGGTAGACATCACTTCCCGTACTCCCTTTCCTGCAAACGAATATATGTTCTATATATATGTATATATATATATATATATATATATATATATTGTTTCTTCCCTATCACTCGTCTCGTTTCACCATAAAAGCACTCACAAGCCACTCATGCGAATTGACAACTCGTCTGTCGTGACGCTCGTTTGCATTAAATAAATAATTGTTGTGGGAATTAATTAATTAATTTAATCATGGTTTACCTAAAATTATACAATACAATTTTCATTATAATTCAATATTGATTTGATTGTACAATTGTTATTCAATTGGATTAATCGATTTATTTATTTATATTATTGTTATTATTGTTATCGATATTTATTTGCCTGTCGTGACGCTCATGTGCATTAAATAAATAATTGTCGAACGATTGTCGAATTTTTTTAGAATTAATTAATGAATTTAATCATTGTTTATCTAAAATTGTACAATTTTTATTATAATTTAATATTGATTTGATTATACAATTTTTATTCAATTGGATTAATCGATTTATTTATTTATATTATTGTTATTATTGTTATCAATATTTATTTGCCTGTCGAACTGTTGAATTTTTTTTTGAATTAATTAATAAATTTAATCATTGTTTATCTAAAATTATACAATTTTTAGTATAATTTAATATTGATTCAATTATACAATATTTATTCAATGAAATTGCTCGATTTATTTATTTATATTATTGTTATTGTTATTATTATCATCGATCTTTATCGACGATAAATTTTTCGAAGGTTGTTTAGACAAGGCGTTCTAGCTAGTCATCCCAAAAGAATGCTCAGTCTCTCACTTTCGTGGGAGGGAGGGGAGTACACAGAAAACGTCCAGACGGCCTTCGCGTGACGTAGACGCAGCGAGGTGCGCGTAATCTTGGACTCTCTCGGGGTCTATATTCCTCTTCACGGAATCGAGAGAGTTTGCAAGAAAGAAAGAGAGAGAGAGGGAGGGAGAGAGAAAGGGAGAGGTGGGAAGACCCGCACGGCATTAACTCTCGAGCATGACAACGACGCCGACGACAAGGAAGTTTCTACCGTTATAAAATAATCCACGTGACACGTAGGGGTCAAGCTGTTATGACCATCGTATATTACCAACGATTATAATAGCAGACCCTCTCGCGAGATTACGACGAGTCCTACAAACACCATCGGCGTTATCCACTTGTCTTTTTTATGGACACTGTAATTTCAGTCGTTCGATAATTATCCTCGTGACGATAAACATTTCCTGGTTCATTACACGAACAAAAGGATCAAGACCTCCACGTCTTGGTCATAGACCATATTTCGATGAGGAAATGCCAGGTAACTTCTCCAGTTTCACTCTTTTCTGTTTTTACACCGTGTTTTGGACCATCAAACGTCTCTCGGCCTTGCATTATAGCCAAAAAGCTGTAGGGGTGTGAGATATCGGGTATCGAAGTTCAATCGAATATTGAAATCGATATTTCATCGAATTGAAATCCTTGTTTCGACAATTTACGATTCGATTTTTAGAATCGATATTTGATGAAGTTTGAAACAATAGGGATCAGCGATCTTCGATCAAACTGTGATATTCGATAAATTGATTATGACGATCACCGATCATTCTCACCGAACATCACTGTTTACGAAAAACTATGCCAAAGCATGAAGAATATTATCCACCGACACAAACCCGATCACTCGCGAGGACGTTAGACCGATTTTTCGTCCTTTCTCTGTTCCTCGACGATCAGCACTGCCGAACTTCTTTCTCTCTTCCTCGATCTCCCACCCTCTCCCTCTCTCTTTTGCTCAGTCAACCGCACGACAAAACGTGTCCAATCGTACCAAAGTCATCACGCACAATACCGAACCACCACGTACTATACATGACTTCCCTCTCACTCGTTTGGGAAACGAGCCAGCTAAGCCAATGTTCGAATATAGCGCACGTGCGAAGTCGCGAATAGTCCAAGAATTAGTTAAAAGAAAGAAACTCTCTAAAGAGGAGCTGCTCGAGCTACTACCGATTTTCAACTGGTCAGCTTCTCGAGCGTCTCCGCGAACGAGGTAGAATCGCGAAATGCGGTCCTTTCTTCCTTTTATTTTCTTATCTTTTTGTTGCTTTTCTTGTTTTTTTCTTTTGGCAAAAGAGGGCCAAGAAAGAGGCCTCGAGATGTGCTGGGCAGAGAGAAAGAGAGGATGCCGGTCGGGCACCTGGGCGACACTGGTCTGATCCTCACCTCTCCACGTTCGTCGCTTTCCTCTCCGTGCAGCAGCAGCAGCAGCCACCACGGCAGTCTCTCTGCCAATGCCCTCTATATATGTATATATCCACATCCACATTTCTATACATATATGTATACATATCTATATATATAGCGAACAAGCTGGCTGGCTTTGAGGCCTACCCTTATGTCGTAGCCTGATGCTGACGTCGTGTGTGCAACAGCATCCCACGAGTACCCCACTCTCTCTCCAACTCAGCCTCTCTCTCACACTCTCTCCTCTATCTCTCTTCCTCTGGTGGCTGACTCACAGAGTGTGCAACGCCGAATGTGTATGCCCAAGCAACATCAAGACCCCCAACCAGCACTTTCTGTCGCGCTGATTTAGTAGTGGGCACAACACATAGCACACCAGATGTATACGTTTGTGTTTTTACATGTCTGTGTTATTCATACAAGGAAGAAAGTTAAATGGGTGTGGGTTATTGCGAGTGCGAGTGATCCACACGAGTCAATGTGTATGTTACACGTGAACATGTGGGTGTTGCGCGGACTCGAAGTCACGGCTGTATTCGTAAGAGCCGCGTGACACCAGGTAGAGTGGCGTGCGCTAAGAGCCCGTGTAGATATAGACGTGCAGTTGTATACGTGTATATAACTGTAGATAGATATATAGTTCGATACATCTTTTCCACTCCCTCGTGTTCTCTTTCTGGGCTCTCGGCACTGTGTGTAATACCACAGTCACTCGGGTGCATCCAGATGCAGGAAGGGAGTAAAGAGGAAGGGAGAACCGTCAGCCAGCCGAAACTTGTCTGCTCGGTGTACTCGAGGAGCGGGGATTGTAACCGTCCCAGAGTGTCCCACATGCTATGAATCCACGAGACTACTCGCGTCACGCTCCGGCGTATTCACGACGAACTGGTGACAGTGGGATGAGAATGGGGAGGGATTCGCGAAAAGGGCTCCAGCAGTCGTTCTGGATTCGACTAACGAGGTGTCCCAGTTTCCTAGTCGACTGCGTGAATTATGAAAAATACATTTTTCTTCTTGAGGGTGAGAGAAGTGTCACAGTTTTTGTGGAGAACGTCCATGAAGGAGGGTGAGGTTTGTTATTAAATTGTTTTATAATGTTTTGCGATAGACATTTTCAATTTTATTTTTAATTGTACTATTCCCAAGTTCGTTTCGTGGTTATATAATGAACAAAAATGAGGTCCTCAAGGTGTACACATGTGTCACGGAGTGTTAGTGACCTCAACGAACCATTCGGCTCAACGATCGAAGAAGAACCTCCGCGCATCTTATACCTTTCCGATCACGTTTTAGCGCGAGCTGAGCGAGAGGCGTGGGCTCGAGGTATATTATGTACCGAGAGAGACGATATATGTACTATCCCGGGTGCGAGGATGCATTTTTAACATGAAGCTGATCGTTGCCCTCTAAACGAGGAGTCGGTCGTGCCTCGATGGTTGGGTCAATTTCACCGAAGCAACCAAGAGGAATCTCTCGTGGCGTGTGTTCTCCTCTCGTTTCACACACAGACACACATCGGCAAAAGCCCGATTCGCCGTCCAGCGCACGGAGAGTCTCCAGTCTGGCTGCGTCCGCAGCTGCGAACCGGTTATGTACTTTCGCGTCGCACGGACAGCGAACCTTCGGGGTCCCTAAAAGAGTGTACCCAGCGCGGTACCGCAGCAGCAGCAGCAGCAGCAGCGAGAGCTTTTGCAACCGGCAGTAGCGGCGTCAGTTGCCGACGAGAAATAAGAGGTGGGGAGGGAAATAAAATGAAGGTATGTGTGCATGTACGTTGGATTTAAGAGGATGAGTAGTGAGTGTGGGACATGGTGGGCGAGAGAGAGAGAAGGAGGTTAGAGCCGAGCCGAGAAGCGAGAAAGATCTTTCTGGACGTCCGCGTTAATGCTCGAACGATGCCAGAACGTGGAAAGAAAGAAGAAGAGGGTGAAGGGACGAGGTAGAATTCTGGCGCGGTAAGACCCAAGTCCTTTTGCTCGCTCGCCTTATACTTCCCGATGGAACGAGACCGGACCTCTTTTTTACCCCTGTGGTTTATAGTCTTCGTTATACGCACTCCAGGACCAACGTCGTTTTGGATCGCGAGTTAGTCGCGAACTTGTCGCGATCGTCTTAGCGGGAGAACCGATGGTCGTTGATGAGCAACGTGGGACCTTCCGACAGGAAGCCAAGAGTGGGAAGAGGGTATGGAACGTGATGGATCATAGTCGGGGGAAATGGATCATTAGCTAATAAGCTGGTTTCACTTACAATTTCTTCGGTGTAAAGGGCGGAATCAACTTCGCGAACGCATCGATCATCGTCTTCATGCTCGAATCGATAATGGGCTTGTACGATATCGCGAACATTGACGATCCCCGAAGAGTAGTTCAAGGGATAACAGTTTGTTTCTTTTTAGTATCCTTTTTCTCATTGGTTTTTCTACTTTTTGTTCATTCGGGTTGGTGCGGGGATGCAAGACGAAGAAAATTGTCCGGCGGAAAATCGATCAGTGTCCGTCGTCATGGCACGGAATCGATAATCATCCGAACATGCGAGTTCTTTAGCCTCAACGCACAAGCGTTTCTCATGCTACCGTAATGATGATGATGCCTCGGCTGTCTCTCATAATCTACCTCAATCAAATTATTAATCGGGCCGCTCTCTCGTCTCTCGCCCGCCGTACCGAGAAATACTTTGAATGAATACTTCTATGAATCGTTCGTGCGTGCTCGAGGCAAACGAACCTTCGTAACCCTCAAGAGGTCGTCGTTACTTTTCAGTGTCGTTCCGGAGTTAAGAAACATACAAAAAATCTGAATAAGGAAAAGCGGTATCGGTGGGAACCGGTTCGACTAGAGGATTCTGATCGATCTTTGGATAAAATGACTTTCTCAGGATTAAGAAAAAAAATGGCACTTTTGTTTTATTAGAGCGAGGAGCCGCCTTGGTCACGTCGGCGCGCCGACTTCTTGGCAGACTTATCGCCAGTCCCTAGTGACTTGGATGAAAAAGTCACCAGGGACTTCGAATGCGTTCGTCTGCAACGATGGAACTATATATGGCTCGTGAGAGATTTTTCGGACCAATGCCCGGTCGGCAAGGAAGGCAGCTGAAGATTCTTATCATTTGAGTCGTTCGTGAAGAAATTGAAGTGTACCGACTGAGGGTGAATGACCGACCGATGGTAATCGATACCTGGTGAGCCCATCGTTATCGACAATCGGTAATGTAAAAAATACAGTTTTTTATCGCACTGCTGTATATAATTTGAATTAAATACGTAGTATTTCTCTAATTTTGAAAACAATCAAGTAGTACCACAGATTAAAACAAGAAAAAAGAGTGAAGTCATATAATTCGACTGTTTACGAAAATGTACGAAGGTGAAATATATAAGACGGATTGGATTTGAATAATTTTTTTTTTATTTTACTGTATTGCTGGTGGTCTATTGTCTCGTGCGACAATTTTTCAAAACAATGAAAGATACGTGTCGGCCTGCATACTCGTGAGTAGAATATAATTAGATAAGCCGGTCGACCCCGCATACAGAACCCACAGAATTTCGAGGGATACAACAAGAAGGCACCTGTCTCATCGATTTGCGCACCAGTGAAAACCGAGGGGGCCTCTCTTCTTTCACTCGCTACGTGAGTTAGTCTCGATTACACGTCACGTAAGCCGTGAATACACACCACCTTGATAAACACCGACTCTCTCGAGTGCAAGGAGCAACGAATTCAATTTAGAGAAACGCCCTGTTGAGTTCGACGAACTCTATTTTTTCCACCTCGAGACACATTATCTTTATTTCCATCTTTTTAAATATTACCAAAAATTGAAGCGATGCTTGACTCGAACCAGGGACATAAAATTAGCCCAAAATACAGAAATCTGCTACAAGATAAAAATCATTCTTTACTCATAAACCCAAATTAACGAAACTAAATCCCAATTAACAACATCCTCTTCACTATTTCCTGGAACAGCACTCAACCAGTTTGAAAGTTGGCCAAAAAAGGTGATGAAAAAAGTCTTTTGTGCAGTTTAAGCCTCAATCAGCAAAAAATGCGGCTGACACGAGATGTTTTCATGCGTGGGGTTGAACAAGGTGAAACATTGCCAGTGGTGACCGGAAGTAAGTCAAACCGTACAGAGAAAGAAAGAGAAACAGCAAGGCTTACTCACGAACCTAAATTAACTAAACTAAATCCCAATTAACAACATCCTCTTTGTCACTTCCTAGAAAAGAACCCAACCAGTTTGAAAGTTGGTCAAAAAAGGTGATGAAAAAAGTTCTTTGTGCAATTTTAAGCCTAGATCGACAAAAAATGTGGCTGCCACGAGATGTTTTCATGCCTGGGGCTGAACAAGATGCAACATGTCCAAAGAGCAACGCTTATTCATAGACCTAAATCAACGAAACTAAACCCAAATTAACAACTTCCTCTTCGCCATTTCCTAGAAAAGAACTCGACCAGTTTGACAGCTCGCCAAAAAAGGTGATGAAAAAAGTCCTTTGTGCAGTTTTAAGCCTGGATCGACAAAAAAGTGGCTGACACAAGATGTTTTCATGCGTGGGGTTGAACAAGGTGCAAGAGCAACGCTTATTCATAGACCTAAATCAACGAAACTAAACCCAAATTAACAACTTCCTCTTCGCCATTTCCTAGAAAAGAACTCGACCAGTTTGACCAGCTCGCCAAAAAAGGTGATGAAAAAAGTCCTTTGTGCAATTTTAAGCCTGGATCGACAAAAAATGTGGCTGACACGATATGTTTTCATGCGTGGGGTTGAACAAGGTGCAACATGTCCAATGGTGACCGGAGGTAAGTCAAACCGTACAGAGAAAGAGAGAGAGAGAAGAACGAGCAAGGGAGGACGAGAGTAGGGAACCAAAGTGGCATAAGGCGCGTGTTGCACGCCTCGTGAAACACGACGGGCTGAATTCAACTCGAACAACCGTATATTTTGTGATGTTTCCGAGGCACGGTCAGTGCTCACCATTGCCGTGCTGGTAACGTCTCTCTATACACGTTGCCCGATCGCGGCAAAAGCAGAAGTAAAGGAGACGAGACGACAGCGTGGCCCAAGTAGTAACCACGGGGGAAAATACATCACGTTGTTTCCACCATCGACTCCACCGACTTTCAGTTTACTACGCGCGGCTCGACCGAGCGCACAGGTGCATCGCATTACGCTCGATCACCTGTACATTAACTCGTGATTCGATACTCGCGATTCAACGATTCTCTCCTTTCCTCTCTTTTTCTCTCTTTCGTTATTTGGCTCGCGCACCCGCGCGACACACTTCCCGCGGATCAACAATTACGAAATTCTGCAACGAGTGCATTTTGAGTGCATGCCTACTGAGGATTTTAAAGAGGTCAACACCAAAAGAGATCGAAGCGGATACTTTTTTCCGTTCAGTGTTTCGAAAACGGTGACAAAGTTTCATGGAAAAAATGTGAATGTGAAAATATCGAGTTTCGATCACGATTGGAATTATTAATCAATTGGAATTATTAATCGATTATCAACGATGCGGGTTCGTCATGGATTTAAAAACATTCGTCATTGACGAATAATTTGGTGAGTAATTTTTTTTTTATGAGACGTGAATTTTATTAATGAGCGTTCTGGCTACGAGGAAATATTAGTACGATCGAGGTCAATCATAAAGAAACAACCTTACATAAATGTGTATGAGTGGGTGTATAAAATTTCACAAAGCTCGGAAATCTGACAGGCAATTAATTTCAGCGACACAACTCGTCACTCGTCTCGGAGCATTCGCGCGAAACTTTTATGCCAACTTCGCGGATATGTGTGCGCGCGCTCGATGAAAATGGGGCTATAATATCATATGCGGCTTTGCGCAATCAAAAATATTACATACCAGTCTAATATTACGTGGAGAACTGCAATTTTGCATAATAAATGCATCGTCGGGTAAAAAATATTCGATAATCTTTTTAACTACGTATCATTGCCAATAAAAGATTACTCGAATTAAAAAACAAGTTTTTTAATTAATTGAATTATAGCGATTAAAACTTTTGAATAATCATAATTTTTTTGAAATCGTTATTGTCCCAAAATTGTTAATAGTCGCACAGATCGACGAAGGAAATGGACGAAAAGCACGTGAGCAACCAGAGATCCTGTCTGTGTGTTTTCCATTGTTGTACCAAAAGTTTTGGGGAGGTCGTCACGCAGTGAGAATTTCGAGGGGGTGAAAGAGCATACATATTAATGCACGCGTTGGTGCAACACCAAATAGGTTGTTCTTGGACATAGATGCATATATATATATATATATATATTTGTGAGTGTGCGTATGTGTGGCAGAACAGCCGGCATGGCTCGCGGCCCGATGCGTCAGTCGTTGGAAGGGGCCACCGGCACAAACTCCGGGGTAATACCATACCCCGTATGTAGGTAGTCCTCTCGAGCTATCATTCGGAAACACGCATCGCAGGTGTGGGAAGTGACGTCACATCCAGTATGAAGGGATTGCTCGAATAAAAAAAAAGCAGTCGCATTTTTTCAATCTTGTTCAACGGTCCTCATCGACCTTGGTCGATGTACGGGTTAACAAACAAAATCATTGCTAATTAGATTCCATTTTGTAATTTGTTTCATACTCGACTGATTTCGAAAATAAGCTTGTCTAAAATGAAAATAGAATTTTAAATTTAATTGAAAATCATAATTTAATCGTTGAGTTAAAATAATAATAACAATAATTTTTCCAGATATTTTGATTTAGCGAGAATTGTTTCTAACGATAAAAATGAATAATAAAATAATAATGATAAAATCGAATTATTAATATATTATGATATAAATTTATAAGTTTGTAAACTGGAACGAAAAATAAAAAAACAGTCACGTTTTTCGATCTTGCTCAACGATCCTTATCGACCTTGGTCAATGATCGTACGGGTTTGCAAACAAAATCATTGCTAATTATATTCCATTTGGTAATTTGTTTCATATTCGACTGATTTTGGAAATAAGCTTGTCTAAAATAAAAATAGAATTGAAAGTTAATTGAAAATCATAATTTGATCGTTGAGTTAAAATAATAATAACAATAATTTCTCCAGAAATTTTGCTGATTTAGCGAGAATTTTTTCTAACGATGAATAAAATTGAATTATTAATATATTTTTATATAACTTGATAATTTTGTAAACTGGAACCCAAAACAAAAAAGCAGTCACATTTTTTCGATCTTGTTCAACGAACCTTATCGACCTTGATCGATCTTACAGTTTAACAAACAAAATCATTGTTAACTATATTCAATTTTTAATTTGTTTCATACTCGACCGATTTTAAGAATAAGCTTGTCTAAAATAAAAATAGAATTGAAACTTAATTGAAAATCATAATTTTTTAATCATCGAATTAAACTAATAATAACAATAATTTTTCCAGAAATTTTTATTTAGCAAGGATTGTTTCTACCGATGAATAAAATAGAATTATTAATATATTTTAACATAAATTAATAATTTTATAATCCGGAACGTGAGAAAATGGCGAGAAGTGAGGGGTGCCCGCGACTCTGAGAAACTCGATAGTCACAATAGTCATATAGGTCGTGTTTATTATATAAATATTCATTGTCCTCCGCTGAGTTTCATCGTAACTCGAGTCGACGTTTCAAGACGACTCTTGGTACAGATTCGCACGTTCGAGCGATTGAACTACATACTTTAACAACAATCGCTATATCTATACAAAAAGCACGTAAGTTCGATACTGGGAAGAGATAAACGATAAGAATTAGCGGACCCGATCTACCGGAACCCGTAGAAAGGGGCGTTTGGCACCCGATGGCTCTTCGTGCATCGCTCGAGTTCGAGAAACTTCGATATCAATACTCGCTCTCGTTCTTTTTATCGTTAGTAGCCAATTTACGATCGGCAAAAGGAAAAGAACGAACAATTGATACCGCGGGCAACATCGCACGTAAGCTGAACGAGCGACGATTGTAAAAAAAAAATACATTCTCGAGTAAAAACGATTTCAATTTTGTATAAAAAAAATGTTATATAAAAAAATTATTTATTGCTATTAATAACAAACAAAAATTGTTGAAATAAAAAGTTGATCAATATTTTTGTATCGAGCGAATTATCGCTCATTGTATTATTGATCTTTGCTAAAACCGGAAGTTCTGGCGTCGTTACAAAGCTAATACTGATATAACCAAAAGGTGCGTATATAGATATACAGGGTGAATTGTGTAAGGGGTGCCAGCCCGTATTTTAAGGTAGATGAGCTCATTACGAACAAAAGTTGCAAATAAACATTAGGGATATTGTTAATAATTTACGAGATATAATTTTTTTTAATTTGACCAATCAGAGTTCGCCGAGAAGCGTTGAAGCCACCCATTCCCACCCTAGCCGTAGATATAGCATAGATTAGGGCGTTACATTTGCGTTTGCAACATTCAGAGCAGTCAATTAGATTGCTTGTATTTTTCTGCAGTCATTTTTTTTCTCGGGCATTGGCTGCTCTGAATTTAGGCGGGGAGTGGGTGACTTCAACGCTTGTCGGCGCGTTCTGATTGGTCCGATTTAAAAAACTTATATCTCGTAAATTATTAACAATATCCCTAATGTTTATTTGCAACTTTTGTTTGTAATGAGCCCATCTACCTTGAAATACCGCCTGGCACCCCTTACACAATTCACCCTGTATATGAGCTGATCGAAAAATGAAGAGAGAGAGAGAAAGAGAAAGGAAAGGGTTAAACCCAAGCATCATGGAGTTTATCGCAAGAGCGGGGAGCTTCCGGTTTCTCCGAGGGGAATTATTATTCGGCGTTGAAAATTCGACAGCTGCTTTACTAAAGTTGCATCGATAAAATTTCTGGCTCGTAAGAGACGGGGAGCTTTCGCAAAACAGAGTTCACTCGTATCGCACGCGAGGTTCGAACTAAAACTGCGCGAGACACGTGGAGATCGATTCCTATCGTTGTTCGCGACAGCAATTCCTGAATTTTTGTTAAACAAAATTCTTCGTTAAAAAAAGAATTCATGGTTAGTACTAATAATAAGAGACGAAAAAAATGATTTGCCGCTAGAATCGCAACTGCAAAGACACACGCGAGTAAGAAAAATAGCCATAGCGTGGCGGCCACACTTCGTTGGTAAGAGGAACAACCGCGATGCGTATATACAGCTTTTCTGTGCTATTCGTTCCTCTGAAAAATATGGATCGTGAAAACGCACATTTAGGATTTTTTTTTACATTACCAACTCTCCTGATTTTCTATAATTAAATCCATGTCGCGAAGAAATAATCGTTTCAATTATTTAGACAAGAATCAAAAAGCTCGTAATCAATTTTATCAAAGAAATCAAGCGATCGATTAATTATATTAATTGGATTTTTAAAAAACTAATTTTGTTTCGATGTAAAGAAAAAGCCGATGTCGAATTGAAGAGAGGAAGAAATATCTCGAGATGATAAGAACGTTTCGAGTGGCGTTCGTGGTTAAGCGATTTATTATCATGGCGCGCGAAGATGAACTCGTAGATAAATTCCGCTTATGCATATTATTCGCACGCGTCTTATTCGCGAATAAATTAATCTTCCCTCCTCATCCTGTCTCTATTTTCGCACTCGCAATCTCCCTCGGTTATCTGCTTCCCGGGCATCGGCCCTGTGCACCATGACTGACCAGCGCATGCTACGAACGGAAGTGCTCCCTCCGGGAACTTGGCGTCGTTCTCTGCCTAACGGAGGACGAAGGAATGGCCGATGTGAAAGGAGAAGAGCAATACTCAAGGATTTTTCAAACTACTTCATGCAAATTATCTACAGAGATTAGGGGGGGGGGAGATCAGCAACGCTCGATAAAAGTTGAAACCTCGAGAATTGCTTCTGCGACATCTCAAACAGCCAAAGGGTAAATGTTTTTGTATCTAACAATAAGTTAAGATGGATGCGAACTACACAGGATTATAATCGTGATATTCGTGTTATGCCGCAAATTTCCGATTCCGTAACCTCTAATTGAAGCCTTTTTGGACAAAAACAAATTTTAACCCTCGGTAGGTGCCGATAGTTGACCTTCAAGATTTACGATTTCAGAACTTTGGGGGGTCTGGAGAGGTAAAAATTTATTTACTCCAAAACCCCTTTAATTCATTATATTTGTTTTACACAAAACATTTTCCAGTCCGAATTGGCCCTAGTAAGTTTTTTTGGTGGAAAAAAATGTTGACACCCCACGACCCCTCCACCCCCCACACCCCCCACACCAAAGTCCCAAAAGGTCCTTCCGGAGGTCAAATTTTGTTTTTATCTAAAAAGGCTTCATTTGGGGGTTACGGAATCGGGAATTTGCCACATTACACGAATATCACCATCGCAATGCCTTGTCGTTTGAATCGTATGACTACGATTGTAGTTATACGATACGGAAGTTAGTAGATTCTACTAGCTTCCGGCTAAAGTTCACCCGTTGGCCACTGAAATGTTGCAGAACCAACCGTCGAGGTTTCAACGTTTGTCAAGAGTTGCCGATCTTCCTACTCAATTCTACTAATATAGAAAAATAATATCGATACATTAAGAGTCAGTG
>JAPYZT010008043.1:0-15435 GCA_030522965.1 Tryphoninae sp. A BG-2022a | reverse complement strand
AGAGCCCGTGTTAAATATCGCAACATTATACAACGAGTATCTCGATCATTTGGTCGATGAAGTCTGTTGAAATTTTGCACACATTTTTATATGACATCATAGAAGCTTCGATTAGTTTTTAGAACAAATTTTTTGGAAACAAAATTCATGATATTGTTTATCATATAACAAATAAACTTTCCGTAGGATCAATCTGAATTTTGAGTATATTGTTCTTTAGTCGATTTGCAACAACTTTCTTTAAAGAACTTTAACGCTTGGTCCACTTCCAATGCGAGCAAAAATGGGAATCAAATTTGAATCCCCTACCCAACGATAAGACTACCTTAAATGTTTCAATAGTAACGCTTAAGCCGAGATCGCACACTTGGCAAACCTCAACAAGCTGCCACAAATTCAAAGTGTGAGTAGAGTGTTCGGCTTCGTTTGCATAGGTTTGCAAGCGCTTGTAGCCAATCCGCGAGTATAGGTTTTTTGTCACAAATCAAAGGGAATTTGCCGCAAGTGCTTGCAACATGTTCACACGTTTCTGCGCACTCGTACGCTTGTAGAGATTGAGAGTTTGCGGCAAGTGCCAAGTTGTGCAGTCGCGGCATTAAATTAGTATACAATAATAAAAATAAGATCGGGATGAAGGAATACTTTCTAAAAGTTTCAATGGCTAATGCCGATTTGTAATCTCTTTATTAACACCGATTAAATTTATTGCAGGTCTCCGTGGCATTGAGTATCGAAACTCTGGATATTCGTGGAATATACACCCTTGCATCTTGGCTATCGCGATCGGCTGGTGATTTCACGGTCAAGCTTAGCGGCGTTACGGTCCAGGGTGTTGCGAGACTGGAGGTGGGAACCGACGGAAAACTTCATGCCCAGGACATCGACATGGATCTAACATTCGAGAATATCGACATAGATTTCAAAAATCTAGGTTTCCTCGGCTCCGTTTTTCAGGGTGTCATCAATTCCGTCGGAACATTCATATTCGATGGAATCAAGCCGTTTATCCTGAAAGAGGTCAACACTAATGTCAGGTAAATTGAGGGAGATGTTTGCGCAGTATTTGATTGACTTTTTAAGGTAGTTCTAGACTTTTGCATGACTAATAAGCACCGAGTAAACCTACTTCAAGATGAATACCCAGACGAGGGACGATAGATATCGAGTCCCCCGACTTGGGGTTCCATTTCGAATTGAGTGCTTGGTCGCCAAGCGAGTTTACGTCGCGGTTGCATAGAAACGAGCTCGAGGTTCGATCTCATCGAACTTTCGACGGGTAGCCAAGTTCAATTAAGTCATCCGTTTTGTCCTGCGGGTTCCCCGTTAGAGATGTCAGCAACACTATGTTTAACTTTGGTATTTCAAGCCATTCTGAAAACGTTATCTTCGTTATTGACAATGCCATCCAATTACTAATTGAATGCAAATTCCATATTATATGTGCTGCATGCGTACATATCTCTTATCAGAAAAAGGTTTTTCCTCGATTCGTACCAATGTCAGGAAGCATGGAAATAAATGACAATCTGGGAAACCCTCCTTTTTCAAAGCAGGGCTTGATAAATTTTTATCACCACTGTTTTACCAATGGTAAACGGTTTTGCCAATGGATATTGATCAATATGTAGCTATAACAAGTCTGTAGACAATTGCATATAAAATATATTTTGAGAACTGAAAGGATATCTCTCCATTACCACATCCGCTTTATCGACATTTGTTCGATGAGATTTAAATGTACAATACGGAAGCAACGTCAACTTCCTTTTTTGTACAATGGTAGAAAATAAATGCCTGGATCGATACAGTTACAAAGTTTTAAGAGGTCATACAATCTCGGTATCCAAGCTCGGGTAATAGTATAGCGAACGCGTGACCGAAGTCTCCACGTGTTGGGGACGCTGGGTATACGACGAGGACAATAATCGACTATCTCGCGTTTGCAGAGGCGAAGTTAACAAACAGATATCACAGCTGCCACAGTACTTCCCAAACTCGATTTCGCCATTCGATATGGCGGTTGCAGAGGCTCGCAAACAAGTATCGGACATGGGCTATGATCCTTACAGGGTCAAGGATTATTCGCAGAAAGTCGGTATCTTCATCGTTACGTCGTCGCATACTTGGCTTACCGGAGTCGCCAGTTTCTATCGCGTTGGCAATATAACACTCACGATGGAAAACGGAACGGTGAGTAGGAGTTGATGTTTTTAAGTCTTGAATTCGGTATGAAGTTTACGTAAATGGAATAAAGATGAAGGTACGATACCTACTCGGTACTTGGTGAAGGTGGAGAGGTCGGTAATACGAAGCTGGATAACAAAGTTCGTTCATCATCGATGCAAACCAAACAGGTGTACATCGTTCATACCCGCCTGTTTGATCGGTTTTGATCCATTTTTTAAAGCACCTCTCGCACGTCTGTTAAGACGTAAATATTTCCATTGAATTTACATAAAATAAAGGATAAAGATTGCTTGAGTCTGTCTTGGAAGTTTGAAGTACTTTCGCCACGTAGTTTCGGTCGTAAACTTTGTCGATCTTCCATAGCGGATATAAGATGTTCCGAACTTGGTAACTTGGGAGAGTTGGTACTTGCTAGCTAGATAGTGATATAAAAGTGTACGATCAACGAGATAAAAATGTTGACGAACCAGCATTGAGGAAGATTGCAAAAGAAGCAAAGCGAACTGGATATTATGCCAAGAAATGATACATTGTATATTTTTATTATT
Organism: Tryphoninae sp. A BG-2022a; assembly: GCA_030522965.1. NCBI lineage: Eukaryota > Metazoa > Arthropoda > Insecta > Hymenoptera > Ichneumonidae > Tryphoninae sp. A BG-2022a. The sequence goes on along the minus strand of JAPYZT010008043.1, from coordinate 12,700 downwards.
TGTAAATGGCTTTCGTTCATGGCGATTTTACTGAACATTTTGACAGCATGTCGGTATAACAGTAAAATTTCCATAATTTCTATGATTAAAAAAATTCTCTTTTTATGTGTCTTGTTGAAAATAGGTTTACGCTTCCATAGACGTCGGTACGCAGGAAATTGAAGGTCGTACGCACTGGGAAGTGAGCGTTATCGGCGGCATACTGTCGAGAGCTGGCACGGTCTCCTTCACCATTCAATATTTCAGAGTTCAATTAAGACTCAGCCAGTCGCTGGATACTCGAAAGCGGGCATGTCTCGAGAATCTCGATCTTGAGCTCGGAAATATTCAAGCGAGAATTCACGGTGCTGGTACTTTGGACTACCTGCTCGAAGCGGGCGTCAATATATTGCCCAATTTATTAAGGTACGATATTACGGTCGACGCTCTCGCATGTTGTGAAGTTCGTTGTTTTGAGAACATACTATATTATTTTGGCATCTTTCGTCATTACTTTGTGTATACATGCGGCTAAAATCTCGACTAAACTTCATAACATATATCATACGTCTGCCAGGTATCAAATTATGGATGCAGTGGAGGGGCCTGTGAAACGAAGACTTCAGGAGGAATTGGATAAAGTAGACGTTGAAAAGTTGATTCATGACAAGATTCCAGAAATTGCTGAGCAAGCCAGGCTACTAAATGGTGGAATACCGGCTGATGAAATTATTCTAGAGGAGGCCCCAGTTCCACGGGAAATCGATGATCAGGGACCCTTTTCTGAGAGCGAGGAGGAGCGTGGACCATCGTAGATATCTTATCTAGTGGTCTTGTAGCACATTCTTTTAACAAAGTTACAAAATCAAATTATTAAATAATATTTGATAACGGGTATCGTTGACAAAGGTGCATGTATTCGATGAATTAGAGAGTGATCCTATGAAGAAGAGCTATACGGGTATAGAAAGCATTTACAACTACCATTGTCACGAATTGTTTTGTAAATAAATTATAATGTAATGTATAAATGAAATCCTGCTGATTAGAAATCAGATAAAGACAAAAGATGCAATTTTTAAATTACCAAATTTCGTAACTTCCATTCTTTCAAGCGAATACTTTTTTAGCGACCATTCGGAAAACGCATGTTCAAAACGTATCTTCATATGTAGTACAGTTTGAGGTATTAGTACAGCGCGTGTATGTCCAATTTACCTTTTTATACTTCAACGCTATTATGTTTGCATGGGTGAGATATCCGACGGTAGAACGATTGATAAATATACCTATGTAAAACCAAAAATTGATACGAATAATATTATCGAAGCGGTCTTTCGGTACCCGAGATTTCAATTGGATACATTTCCCACCGACAAAATGACTCTGTGTGAACATGGACTTCGTCAAACCATCGACCTATTTTTTATTTATTTACTACGGTTATTACGAACTGGCCATGCCCAATATTGGGACCAGCCAATATTGGGCAATAACTGAGAAGCTATGTGAATGGAACAATTGAAAATTGTCGAATATTCTTTTTCGAACGTATTCCATTGGTGTGTACGAAAATACAATATCGATAAATAGGTTTTTATGAAAGAGGGTGCAATGGGAGAGAAAATTGATTGAACAAACATATGTAATGAAAATTTCAATAGCACTTCCCGGACTGACCCGAGCACCAATATAATATTCGATTGTGAAAATAGTCGTGAACGTTTCTAGAAAATGTTTCCACCTGCTATTTCATTATTTTACTGGGTTATGAAAGCACTTGGAATACTGTAGGGTATGTATTACATTCATACATCGTCGGTTATTGTTTTGCTCACAACACGGAGTGGAATGTAATTTTTCTGATTCGCATATTACTGTTGTTCGATTGTATTTTCAATTATTGTATTCTAAATGCGTTTCGTACCTACAGTTCGTTCTGTTTGCTCTTGTGTAAAACGATAAGCACGAGTAAATCGTTAATTCGAGTATCGCACGTAGATGCGTTCCATTCTGAAATTTAAGAATAAAAACATGTTATAGATATTATTTTTTGCTGAAAAAGCAGTTTCGTTTTCCAGAAAAATATGGAAAAGCCTAACACGCGCGAACTTTTCAGCATGGTGTCACACGATTTCGTTCTAGGTGGCCTTTCCGTCACCATTCAATTCGTTTTCGCCGTTACTTTATTTTACGACAAGACGCCCAGATCGATTTCAGATATTGCGCTCTCTTTATAGCACTTGTGCTTCTTTTTTACGCAAAGCCGTACCGATATTTTATTTTAAATTAATGGTAACGGCTGTTCGTATCGACCGGTGGCGCTCTCTTCAACTCAGGTGGATGACGTATTCTCCGTCCGTTCATATACGAGAGCGCTGGGAATGCCTGTTTCAGCGCAGTTGTTATGGATCGATGGAGATATCGCTAGGTTATGGTGATGATTGTTTTATTGGTGTCACTTCGTTGATGCGATTGCTTTTTAAAAGAACTTTAAAATAGAGAACGATCGTATTTATATAATCATATTTTGAACGACTTTACAATAGTTTTACGTTGATCCAAACCCAAACCCAAGTAGATGATTAATATTGAACGTGCGGTCTGAAATACCGCATCGGTGGGGAATGGGTTAGAGAAAGAGAGAGAGAGAGAGAGAGAGAGGGGGAGAGAATTAGCGAGGGGCGTGAGTAGAGCGGAGCGAGAGATATATAAGGGAGGTGAACAAAGAGGAAATCGCCGTTTCCACGGAAAAGTGTAAATTATCTGCGACCCACGAAATTTATTCACGTAGAAATAACCGAAGCGAAAGCCACCGGTTATATTACTTCCGGACGTCTGCTACAAAATTGATCGTTACCGTATAAAACGTACATATTTGACTCGGAGATCGTACCTACCGGCATAGAGCTATTAGTCATTCGTCGCGTTTCTTCTCGGATTATCGATGAAAGTACATAAGGATTAAATATAGATATAGATATATATATACATATTCCCATTTATATAATACGCAACATACACATAATCGATATATTATAATTTGTGTACAATGTTTTCGAAGTTATATAAAACTTGGCCTTTCAGTTTCCAATAGTTTTTGGTCCTACACGCTCCAAATATTTTTTGTAAATTGCGAAAACTGCATTTAATTTTTGACTTTTAGAAAAATTACTTTTAGAAAAATAGAATTTCAAGGTCAGACTATTCGAAAATTCACAATTTCGAATAGTCTGACCTTGAAATTGAAGGAGTACGAGAGACTATTATTTTCACAATGAGCTGAAAAATTTCAATATTTTGAAAGGCTCTTTACGTAATGCCTCATACGTAGGTATATGCGAAAATCGATTCTAGTTCACGTCGGAATTCGACTCTAATCCATCTTAAAAATATTCAGGGTACGTGCGAGTTTAGCCTTCGAAAGGGAGGATAAGGGAGCGATGAGTAAACGGCGGGGAAAGGTTGGGAGACGCATAAAGCGTAAGACGTTTCACGGCGTGAGACATTTCACATCCTCTTTTCTCTCCATTTCTCTCAATGCCGAAAGGATTTCTCCATTTCCTACGCAACGTTTCAATGGCAAGGGCGGCTCGCACGCAAGTAGTTCGCTTTACTGCCATTCATTTCTCAGCAAGAGTTGTCCCGGGCTTGTGCCCTTCCAAGGTTCATCCGCCTATTCAAACTGTCGCCTACCCTTATTGTGTCTATGTGCCTTGAAAACGACCTAAAGCTCGTTTCCCCTTCTATCGCCTCTTGAGCCGTGGGTTGCTGGTCCAGCAGTAGAATAATTGAGTTTAGTCAGACTATACGGCTACTTCTGCCCCCCCCCCGTTTCCTATTTTCTCGCTGTTAGGACGTCGATTGTCGAACCACTTGTAGTCCTCCCATGATCCTTTTTCCGCAAACACACAACCTCCGTCGCGCCGTAAACGTTTCGTCAGGCTCCATGTTACGAAATAAACCGGCCGGGCTTTTCAGCCTACCAAACTTTTGAATGAATATTTAGTGCAAGTACATATACGTTTGTAGAAATGTTCTAGAAGTACCAGAATGTAGAATATACGGAAATGCTAACATTGCTTTTGCAACGACCGATTCTCTCCCGGTGTTACATGGTGAGCTTTTAAGCTTGCTCGGGTGTGTGCCAAATTCTCCGGGCACGTGGCACGAGGTACAACGGTTTGGGACATGGAAAAATAAATTTATGACCTGTAGCCGTTGCAACCATTGGGGGATTCTCATCGCGGACGACTAGGACTATCTGTTTCTTGAGCCCAATATTAATCAGGTTGTCCAACTTTTCATCAGGACCTGTTTGCAATTAATACAGCAATTGTAGCTGAATATGGGTGGGTTAAAGTATTGCTTGATCGGGCGGTTTCGTGATGCAAGCGCAAGTAGTATTGGCGAACTCCGAGAGATGGCTACGCTTCGCGCGGGTGATGTCGCGACGGATCCGTATATAACCGAGGGAATTAGCATAAAATGGAGTCTCGGGGTCAGATTTAATACTGGATCTCAGCCAGATCTGCTGTGGCCTTATACTCTTAATCCGGATTGGACTACTGGCCTGATCGAGGCCACATTTAAATGAACGTACACCTGATCCGCGCGAAATTTCTACTCTAATTTATAAGTGTAAATATAGGAGTGCATTGTAAACAAGAGTAGGGCAGACAATAAGAATTGGAAGAACACGATACACCTGCTGTTTGGAAATGTGAAGGAAACGATAAAAAAGAGTCGGATGGAAAGGGAGAAACAATCGTAGACAGGAGGGATGAACGTTTCACTGTTCAGGGGATTGAAGCAACAGAAGAATTGTTCCGTCGTATGAGATATAGTTGTAGTTTAAGTTAGTAGACGATAATTTAGTCAACAATATTCATAGATGAATAATATTATTCGTTTGGGTACGACGATTTCTCTACCAAAAAAATCAATAAAGAAGGGAAATTCCCGAATTATAAGCCATGTGCCACGTCACACGGACCACTTCGCTCGAAGCAAACAATAACTGCATTTGGCGACCAGATGCGACGAATTTGATCTTATTTAAAATTTTAAGCCTTTATTGCTGGTGTTTATTCCGATACAGAATTTCAGATATGGGGAAGAAAATAAAATAAAATGTATGCCAGAGCAGCGCGGGCCACCCTCGAAAACCATTGTGCACTCTAATAAAAGGGATTAACTTCTGCCCATTCGGCACTCGAGCGAGGCGCGGATATCTTTATTGTAGCAATTGACGCGTCACGAGACTTTCCCGGCGGCTAATTTTGGGTCCTGCAGCGACGTCCGCGTTGCACTCTGCCCGCCCAACTACTTTCCTTTTCCTGATTGATGATAAGCAAAACAATCCTCCTCCTCTTAATTCTGCACCAATGGTGTTCCTAAAAAATTAAGTTTCGCACCCTTCCTTTTTTGAGGACTTCTCATCTCCAACTCAGAAGTGGCAGTCTAAATTTTTAACTCGACCGAGACGCATCGATAACCACTGGACAACAGTTGAGATCGTTTCGCGTATATCTTAGCTAAGATTTCACATTGTACCTGGAGACGACTCTCCAGTGAAATCACTTTGACTCACTTCAATAATTCTAACATTCAGTCTCGCGCAACACATACATTTCAATAAATTAAACTTTCTGTTAAAACAAACTAATCAAGTCATTGGTGACTAATTTCCCTGATGGCGATACCCAGAGACTGCGTCACCGCCAACGTGTACATCGGGCCTTACAACCTCGATAGGTCGAACTTTTACCGCGCGGTCCCGAAGTACCGCACAAGAATCGATAACTTCATTCTACTCGAGTTTGGTAAGCAGCCATCAGTACTCTTACGTATTCTTCTTGTTCATCAATATGTCTAGTTTTATCGAATTCTTATCAATCTACCGTTGTTCGTCATTCTAACAAAAAAGCCAAATGTCAATTCTGAACGTAGAGCGTTTGCACTTTTGTCGTTTTACGGCGCTCTCCATGGATCGCATGAGATTAATCTTACAGGAAAGCACTTGCAATATAAGAAAGAAAATATACAAAAGCCCGAAACAAAGTCGCCCTGCGTGGGCGAGAAATAGGGAGCAATAACAATTGTGATCAAGCGGAGGTTTCTCGGAAAGTAAATAAGATCCTCCTTCATTCTCTTTATTCCCCCTCACCTGTCTAGTTGGATTCTCGTATTCTTAGGTTAATTGAAACGAACGAATGAAAATACGCGCACGCATCATGGTGAAACGATTAGGTTCTAAGGGGGCTTTCTGGTCGATTGGTAGATTTCTCACGTCCGGCTTTATTTCAGGCGGGAAAGGAATGAGGAGTCGATGGAGAAAGAGAGACAGGCTAAGAAAGATAAGAAAAGAAACCAGTATTTATCAGGCGGTTGAGTCCCACACACCCTCTTCGCTAGTTGTATTGGGTGGTATACTATTATTGGTGTGCATAAAGGAAGCACGTGGGCGACATGTGCTGATGCACATTTGTACCTACGTGGCTGCCACGCCGATTCGTTTTGATGTTGAATTTCTCGCGGTTCGTGCTCACGTTCTTTCTCTGCTGCAATTTATCTTTATTTCGTCTTCTCTCACGTTTTCGTTTCTTTTAACGTTCGTGTTTCACCATTCTTGTTCCGTCTGGTATAAGATGAACAAATCAACTTTGGATTATGGACAGTTGGTAATTATCCTGGCGTGTTTGATGGTCATCGTCTCATCTTGGTTGTTCGACCCTTATCTGCTTTTCACTATCGTTCCTTTCTTCCTTCGCTCTTTCGGGCTATTTTCGTGCACTTGGTCCTTCGACTTGCCTCGTTATTTCATAATTTTCTTCTCTCACTATCGCATGGTTTTTCCTTATCGTTCTTGCCTTATTAGTTTCTTATCACTTGGATATCACGCTCAAAGAAGAAATATTCCAATACGAAACAATCAAATGTGAAATTTAAATAAGTAAGAGGCATGGCGGGATCGTCAAGATTTCTTTGTCGAGGTCCTTTGTTCTCTCCTTTCATTCTTACGAAGATTTCTTTCCTTGTTCTTACGTACCCTTCTTATCGCATTCCTTCCTCCCTTTCTCGTCTTTTTCGTATTGTGCTCCACGAGACTTTCTTTATCCCGTTCGTTCCTTCTGTTCTTAATTCGTTGCCTCGAATTCCTGTAGTTACACCCCACCATGCTACCCTCGTCTTGTTCCCTCGACATTCTCCCTCGCCCTCTCTCTCTCTCTCTCTCTCTCTCTCTCTCTCTCTCTCTCTCTCTCTCTCTCTCTCTCTCTCTCTCTCTCTCTCTTGCGGTTAATATACTTACCATTGTTTCGTTCGCTCGGCTTGCACACTCGTATACGGAAGCATAATTTATTTTTTCGTTTCATCATGATACCGCAATCTCCACGCTATTCCCATGGACATTTAAGCGAAAAAATGGGTTGAGAAGAGTGCCATGCGGCGCGAAAGGGCATTCGAGTGCAAGAGCGGGACGGACGAAGCCGAGTGAAATGAGGATTTATCGCGAAATTAGGAGAGCTCTACGTACATTCATAGTGTGTGATATACTCGAGGGATCTGCAGAGAGGTAAAATGAGAAAGGCCCTCGCCTCTCCGGCTGTGGTTTTAGCTCAATTGCATTTACAAGTGAAATCTTAACGACCCACGGGGTTGTCCTCTTGGGTTGTGGGTCAAACGCAACTGCGATACTCCATGCTCCTGTACGATATCAAGTCGAGGACGTTCAATGGTGGAAAAAATAATTTTACCCCATCGAGTCGTTATAGATTGTGCGGTCTCATAAAAATTAATCATACCTCGTCTCTTTTATTTTGCTACGAATAATTTGTAAGGGAATTAAAGTCCGTTTAATCTATCGCAGTTTTTCTCTACGACAAAAATGTGGGTCATTTGCTGCTTTCGTGCGAGAATTATTTCTGTAAACGTAGTTTTAACGAGAATGATAGATGAATACATATTCGATGGTTATTATATTAATTGCACCAATGATTATCGTTTAATTATTATATAGTTTATTAACAAAATAAACAAAATATTTCACGTCACATCAATACGATACTCGATTAAATAAATCAATCAATAAAATGAATAAGTAATCAAAGAAACGAAGACAAACTTGGTTTCAACATAGTTGCAATGACATACCTATATTTTCATAGGTTTACATATTAATTCCAGCAATGATATAATGTAAATATTAATTATCATTTAATTATTATACAGTTTTTTCAATTTACATTATTTGAATGTAAATATTCATTATCGTTTAAGTATTATACATTTTTTTAAATTTACATTATTTAAAGAGACGTTTGGAAGGTACAAATACCAAAATATTTCACGTATCATCAATACGGTACTCGATTAAATAAATCAATCAATAAAATGAGTAAGTAATCAAATAACCGAAGACAAATTTGGTTTCAACATGATTGCAATGACGAACTTATATTTTTATAGGTTTACATATTAATTCCAGCAATGATATAATGTAAATATTAATTATCATTTAATTATTACGCAGTTTTTTCAATTTGCATTATTTAAATATAAATATTCATTATTGTTTAATTATTATATAGTTTTTTAAATTTACATTATTTAAAGAGACGTTTGGAAGGTACAAAATACCAAAATATTTCACGTAACATCCATACGATACTCGAGTAAATAAATCGTTCACTAAAAGTAATCAAAGATACGTAGAAAAATTTGGTTTCAGCATGATTGCAATGACAAATCCATGAAAGCTTGCAGTATTCCAAAGCCGCGAATGATGTAAAGTACACGAGAAGATTGGAACAAGAGCTGAGACTGCAATGTTGAACATAAGGCAATTTCTACAACCCTTCGTCATTTTTACAGCTCTAGCCAGGATCAAAGAGGAGATTTACTTCGATATATCTCACTCGCAACGTGGCGACGCGTTTTCTATTTTCTGACGTATCTGTAGAAAAGAAGAAGAGAGAAAGAGAGAACGAAAGAGAGGGAGAGAGAGAGAGAGAAAGAGAGTGTGTTCGGTAGAGCCGAAGAAAAGAAGAAAGAATAAGGACGCCGACAGCTTTGACGTACGCGAGAAAGGAAAACCGAAGTACCGCAGCTAAGGGTGAACCAGGAAAGGTTGGAGCGAGTTATCCACTCGTTAATGAAGCTCCAAGAATCTCTATGCCACTTCCTTTTCGTCTGCCCTACCATGTCTTCTCTTTTCTTATAGCTTTTTTTACTTATAGGTGCAAGATTTTGTGCCCTAAGGTCCCAACATTCCCTTTTGGAAAATCCACGAATATCTTCTACTTGTCGTTGATTGAAAATTCCAATCTGCTTTCTCGTCCGTATCAGAAATTCAGTCTCGTGATTACTTTGCAAAAATGAAAACGAGGAAAGAAACAGGAAAAATCAAAATTTACGTTCATTCCCATTTTATATTTCGCACAACGCTGAGTTCCTCTAATATTTTTCCTAATCATCCCCCGCGTCCCTCATATTTATTTTCATGTCCGGTTTCCTCGTATATTTTCTTTTCTCAATTCCGAATAGATCTTCCCCGACCTTTGCAATTTTTACGGTGGATCGTAGGATTCTTGCTGGCGTAAGTCTTGAAACACTTGCCGGAAGCTGGATTCTCGTAGAAGGAGGAAGTCAACGTTGAACGGACCGAGTGCCGTTGGCGTGTGACCTCTGGACTCGTTCTCTGTCTGTCTGCCTCTCCCTCTCACTCTTTTCATTCCGACGCGTTTTGTCAGAGTGCGATATGACGATAACGGTGGACAACAAGGATACGCGAGTGTGTGAACACGAAGCGCACTCGGCACCTTCGAATTACCGGTCATACGGCCTTCGACTTCTCTTCCCAAGGATCTCAACCCTCTTTGCACCCTTGCGTCATCCTTATACCGTCTGGTCTTTCTCGTCCCTCTCGTATTTACTCGTTCACGCTCCGTTAACCCGTTTTCCTCCCCCGCTCCATCGCCTGGCAACCCCACGGGAAGAGAAAACTTTCCCAACGCTCGCGTCTCGCTTTCATCCCGCAAATATACTACTATATATAACCTTTTACAACCTCCATTCTCACAATCACCTATGAACCTTATTTTCACGGGAAACTACTTCGGACGCGGGGGAGAGTTTCGATACGTAAGCGCGACTGGTATTGTACACAGCCTTGAGCCAATTTTGTTTCGATAACAAATTCGCACATAGTCTTCACGGTATATTGACATTCATTTCAAATACATCGAAAGTTTTTCCGAAAATGTCGAACAGAAAACCTGAATTTTCGTTACACTTTCAAAAATATCATTCTTTTTTCATATTGACAGCGTGATACGAAAATGTGTAAAAAACATTTGAAATTTCGATTTTTCAGGAATACCGCGATCAAAATTGGATGGGGATAGCATTGTTATCGTACTTGAGAATTGTTGGAATTCCGTCGATTTTGTTGGAATATTCAATTTTAACGCCATCGTTTTTTATCGATGTTCCGTATCAATTTTCGTTTTTAAAAGCTTCGGACATCCTTTGTAGTGGTGATATTTTGTCAAAAGCTTTTTCAGCCCCACATGTCATTCTCGAGGGATCGATAGACGTGGCAATTGAAGTAATATTCGTACCTGGTGTCTGCTAACGATTGACAGGGGACTGCAAATGGGATATAAAAATATACGTGTTCAAAAAGTTAGGGGGATGCCAATTGTGAGAATGTGTGTGAACGATGGCGAGGAAGAGGCAGTTGGGAAAGGAGGGAGAGGGGCAAACGAGGCAGAAGTGGCGTGTGACCACGAGCCAATCACCCGGTCCGATCGCAATTGCGGTTGAGAGATTTTTCGACATGCCTGCTGGTATGAAATTTGACGAGAGGCACAGCAGTGTCAAATCTGGTCCACCGGTGTGGTGATCCAGGAATTTCCTGCTGCACAATCCCCGCTCATCGACACGAAATTTGCGAGCGATGGCCATCATATTGAAATTAAAAAAATATTTCAAACACGATTTTGTGAAATAATTACGAATGATCATTCTAGAATATTTTTATTGGTGAAGAGTTTCAATAATTGTTGTTTATTGTTGTAATTTTAGGAAGAGCATGATTTTGTTTCTATAAACTTTCGATTTATTCGAAGTTGTCTTAATTATTTTCTATTCCGTATAGTTATTATTTATTGTACGTAATGTTTTCTAAATCGTTTGGTATTCACTAATAATAGAAAAGTAATCAAAAACTTGAAAACCTTTATTTACCAACCCCGATTTTACGAACGGGCCTTCATCTACTTATGTGTCAATTGCATTGAAGAGAAGACATTTCCTCGATAGCAGAGAGAGCTATATACATACGCCTTGCTTGAAAAATTATTGATTGCACACTTGCCTGACTATAGTAACAGTTAACTACTTGCTGGAGAGAACTACTGTGGCTGACACATGCCGAGACTATCTACTTACGGTTTGTCGACTCGAGACACGAATGAATTGACATTATCTTCACCTTCTTGTTGCTTACACTCAGCTATAAAAATATTCATTATATGAATATAAAAAAAATATTAATCAAAGATTTTTAGAAATTGATTAGTTGTTTGCTAATGGTTGCAACTCACCCATCAGTATATTGCTTCGTATTTCTTAACTCATTTATTAGTGCCAAAAAAAATATCAATAAAAAGGGATTCGTCTGAATGAGAAGTACAAACCAACTAATATGTTACACATTAAAAAATAATAATAAAGCATTCAAGATTCAAAAATGTCTGGAAAGATTTTTGGAAAATCATTATTTGTTTGATAATGGTTGCATCTCACCCATCGGCACATTGCTCCGTATTTCTTAATTAATTTTTGAGTGGCAAAAGAACATAAATAAAAGGGATTCGTCTGAATGAGACGATTTTATACATTATACATTTTAAAATAATAATAAAGGATTCAAAATTCAAAAATGTCTGGAAAGATTTTCGGAAATTCATTAGTTGTTTGATAATGATTGCATTCCATCCATCAGTGTATTGCTTCATATTTCTTAATTTATTTCTTAGTGGCAAAAAGAATATCAATAAATTCGGGATTCGTCTCAATGTGACGTACAAAGTAACTAATATTTTATACATTTAAAAATAATAATAAAGCATTCAATGCGTATATCAATGTAATACAAACACAATATTTCGTCGAGCAAAACATCCGGTGGAATATTCCATTGAAATGTTCATCGTTGACACGTCGAGATTTCGGGTATACGGGCGTATCGATACTCATACTGGTCCATATATCAAAACCTACCTGATTATGGCTTATCCAATTCTACTACTTCTCTTTGTCCTAACGAGCTTCTATTCACTACCAGCTGCCACAGTCTTTTATTATCATTCAACTTCCATCACCAATTTATCACTGTTTCGTATGATTTCGTCCTACTGATTCCGCGTAGCCACTTGCCGTTTAGCGTTCGCTATCTTTCGTCCTTCTGCTTCGATACATTTCTCCTCCATTCATTAATTATCTCGTTAAAATTTCATATATATACATAGTTTCATGAGAATCAGGTTAGTTTACATAACGTGAAGCTATATTTTAATTAAGGCCTCGCATCGTTAAGGTTATAACATATACTCGAGTTATTATTATTATTATTATTATTATTATTATTATTATTATTATTATTATTATTATTATTATTATTATTATTATTATTATTATTATTATTATTATTATT
>JAPYZT010008042.1:0-10983 GCA_030522965.1 Tryphoninae sp. A BG-2022a | reverse complement strand
ATTATCATTATCATTATCACGTTGATATTACACCCAGTAGAGAATCTATTTATTTCTAAACGAACGTAAAATTATCGCATGATTTGTTGTTGGTAATATCGAGAATACCCAGTGTGCATAAATTACGTGCATGAATGCGCGGATATGCGTTTAAACAGGCCGCGCGCGTGTCATCGAAGCGATCCGATCACGATAGACGCGATCGCATCTTTTGGAATGTGGTGCTCATGCATGCATCGTTCAAAGAGAGAGAGAGGACATAGGAGATAGTGGGAGTTCGCGATTCCGCCATATTGTCGAAGAACTGGTCGATCTCGTAGGGTTTCCTCGATGATTTTCATTTTTTGTTTTGTTTTGGTTTTTTCTTTTCCATTCCCCTTCTTTTTTTGTACGAAGCAAACGAGATAGCCTCGCGGTATTATGCGCGTATTACATGAATATCGACGAGAACGAAGAGATTACACGCACATCCCTTTTCCGTAAGTGCTTCCGTTCCTTTTTTCAAGCTCCGATTCATTCGCGGAATATATTGTGCAGATGTCGGCAATCCGATCGTTCTATACTCGTCGGACGCTGCGTTTACTTTTTTCTTTTTTTGCTTTTTTATCCCTCGACGATCAGACTTCCTTCCTCTTTGATTTATCCGGCAAATTATCCCCTCCCTCTTTCTCCCAACCCGCGATTAAGTGATTTGTTGAAATTATTCCATTCTTTATCCGTGTAAATCCTATTTATCGAACAGATTTGTATTTCTAACATAAAATTTGTAATAATTTCTCTTAATTAATAATTGTTAACGCATAATGAAAAATTTGTTTCGTATAATAAAGATAATTGAAAGAAAGAAAATAAAAACGAGATTAAAAAATGAATAAAAATGGAAATAAAATATCAAAATGAAATAAAAATAAAATTAGAATGAAGGAAAAAAATGGAATTTTGTTTTTTTTTTGTTTTTTTGCAAATAACTGGATAAAGCTTATTATGATAATAAGGGAGGAATGTTTAATTCGATCTCTTCCTTTTACTTTTATCGTTGAATGAATGTTCGTTACTTTTCCCGAAACAAAAGACGGGAATATATGAATTTATAAATGGCGCGCGGACAAGAATTTTGCAACGTAGAAAATAGCAGGGTTATGAATATCGTTATCGATTTGCGCAACCCGTCTGACTTTCGAATGGAAATTATCACGCGACCGCGATACATATGCGTAATTAACGATATCGATGAAAACCAATAATTGGATTTGGTTTTCGCACAATTTTGGTCGGGCGAGAGTGCGCGTTCAATTTCACGAATGAAGAGACCGTTTTGTGCGAATAACGAAGCTCCTGGCTTCGTAATTTCCTCCGAAACTTTTTCGCTCTAGGACAATTTTCCTTTTACGATCGCTCGCTCGCTGACAAAATTATTTCGTAACGTTCTTTAAGGCTCGTAAAAAAAAGATTTGAAAAATACTAAAAGACTGGCTACTGTTTAATTTGCACGTAGCCTGTACCGATATTTTGAATTTTATGCAATGCACAATCTCCATTAAACATTTCTACACGTATTTTTTTATTCGCCACGATAAAAATGAAATAATTTGGAACAAAAAATAAATAAAATTTTGTCATAAAGAAAAAAATCAATTTCAACTACTGGACTCGTTTTTACTTAATCAAAATTCGAATCGATTATACGTGATAATTTCCAAGATTAAAAAATGTCTAATAAAAAAAAATGGAGAAAATTTTTTTATCAAAAATTTCGAAAAAAAGAATTTTTTTTTTTAATCACTTTATTGTAAATATTTTATAAAAAAAAAAAGAGTACGCGTATTCTTGTCGATCTAAAGATCGTATGAAAATTTTTGATAAATTCGTAACATCTCAATTTCTCTAAAAGCCCGGGGATTCTTGTAAAAAAAAACTAAAACGAGAGGAATCTTTCGCTTTCTTTTTTTCGGGAACACTCGTTCTGCCTTCCCATTATTGTAGTTCCATTTTGCATCGTCATAATACTTAGCAACGACATTTTTTCCTCCCCATTTCCATACAAAAGGGTAATTAGCACCCTCGTAGCTATTGACGTGTTTACACGCCGACTGTGTTACAATAAAACGCGGAGAATTTCCCCCTGGCATGCCGAGGCTGTGACGAAATTTCGTATAATGAGACCGCTACGAGGAGACGCGGTGGAATAAAAGGAAATGGGGGCGAGAGAGTGAGATGGGGAAAGAGAAAACGCCCTGATGAAGATCGTCGTCTCGACGAATTCCGCAAACGTACGACCGGTTGGGGGAAGTAGGTGCTTGGCGCACTTCGAACCTCGTCGAACCTCTAATAACAGGGAATAACTTGGTTTTGCGCGAATACGGACGCGAATTTCGAGGCGTTGTTGCAACGTCTTTCAACGTTACCGTATAAAAAAAATCGGAAATTAAGATCGCGCGTAATCGTTCGATTTGTCAGAAGCTGCAAAACGAAATTACCTCTCACATTTAATTTTGACGAAGCCTGAAATCTCATACAAAATTCATCACGCGCGAATTCACTTTTTCACAGAGTCGAGTGAAAGTTCGCCGATCTCGTTTTCTTTTCATCCCCCCTCCACTTTTTCGACGACGTGTTTTATCCGTCGCGAATGTCACAACTTTTGTTCTTTTTTTTTGTAAATTCAGGCTCTCCGACTCACAGTGCGCGACCTGGTTAAGAACGTTTCTCGAAGTTTGATTGTGTCTTTTCCGGAACTCGTTCGTAGTTAGGACGGCCATTGTTGGAAACGAGACTCGGCGAATGGATGAAGATGGTCTTATGACGTGGGAGTCGCCGCGCGTTAATTTCACCATCGCGTTGTAATTAAAGCAATGAAGATAGTTCTTCGAGAATTTAGTTGAAAGGATACTTGGCGCCAACTACTTTGACCTTCGATCCTCAGTTTGCAGGAGGAATGAGAATTTTTGAAAAAAATTTGAAATTTTTTAATTAAATTTGAAAAATCGATACCGTTGTCTTAGATTTAGGTTATTTATTTTGAAAATCGTCGTTCATGGACAATCGTCCATGAACGACGACAATTTACAATTTTATTTTAATCGGGCCGAATTTAAAAAGTAATTAAAGCAATCAAAATAGTTTTCCTTCAATTTTGCTAACAACTGTTTCTTGCTCCCTTCTATCTCAACTTATTTCTCAGTCTAGATCATTGGTTCCTAAAGTGGTCCAGATGGACCCCCAGGGGTCCACGGGAGACTCGACGGGGGTCTACGTTAGCGTGACAAAAAAATGGGGGTTCACAATTCGTAAGCGAGGGCCCACCAAAATTTATCTGCTTTGGATAGTGAAGAACTTAAATGTTGGCTTGACTCCACCTATCAATGTAGACAGATAATATTTTAAGAAGCTCAGCGATTGTTACTTGTACAAATTTGCATAGGGTAAAGTACCTAGTAGTCAGCCAGTTAACTCAAATTTCAAGTTTGAAATACTGTCGTATGAAACAAAAAATGTATGGCAACACATAAATAGTGTCAAATTAAACATTATTGATTAAACTTTCATAATAAAACAATTATAAACGAACAAAACAATGTAAATCCTAAAAAATAATTTTTATTTTAAAAGGAACACTTTCCCCAGTACTCACCCGCCCAGAAATAGTCAGCCTCACAGGACCCAATAGTCAGCCTATTACATTGTTATTGCACTTTTGGCATATGAAGGGTCAATGTGCTGTTTTCATAAAGTTTGCCACTAAATTCACTGCATTTTACGTGGTCCCATGCGGGGCAATCTCACTTTTTTTCGAAAACTATTAATCTGTGGTTGGAACTCAGCCACAATGCAAATTTCCATAGTTAGATCTAATCTTCACATTTTTTGTCGAATTTTGGGAATATGGTAGAAATGTAGTTACGGGGGGTCCACCGGAACCAGTTACATTTTGAAAGTGGTCTATGAGAAAAAAAGTCTAGGAACCTCTGGTCTAGATGAAAGATCAAAGCCAACTTTGCACTTTACGAAATTTAACAATTTTAACAAATTCACAATTTTCTCATTAAAAAAATGTCTCTTTTTCAAATTTAGCTAAAATCCTTGTTTCCTTTTGCTTCAAACTATATTTGTTAACCGATTCGAAAAATCAAAGTGATCTTCGATCCCTCGTTTAATACAATTTTCTTAAAATCCAATTTTACAACATTCTCAAAAAAATTGTAAGATTTTTAAAAAAAAGAAGATCTTGCCTCGCACAAGATTTTCGTTAAATCAAACAAGAACGGGAAGAAAACATGTACGTATCTTATCAATTTCCGTTAAATCCATAGATCGATATCCATGAATCGGAAGAACAGCTGCGCCTGGAAGAACACGTTAGCCCACCTTTATCGTGTCAACCTCGTATGCGTATCTATATAGTTGCGTACTAGGGAGTCAGTATCCTGCCGCAACTCCATGGTTGCTCCATCTCGTTTCTGTTGGGCCAGTCGATGTCGTAGAACTGGTTTCCATCCGGGCAAACGAGCGAATCGACAGACGAGAAACTTTTTAATGGAATATGGAAGCACGCAGAAGGGGGGAAAAGAAGCTTACTGAAAGTCGTCCCGGTCGCGAGAGTGTCATATATGAGAGACCACTCGTCGAGGGCAATCAACCGGGTCTTATTCCACCTCTCTCCTCGCACTGGACCCAATCTCCCATGTATCGGTGACACTGACTTTACGCTTTACAATGGCAACTCCGATACGACTAAACGCGCGACAACCGCGACAGGAGTCGATAGTGACAACCGTTGATATTTATCGAACAGCTGCACGACTGCGCAAAACCTTCAAGGCGTTCCCTTAACCTCTCACTTCTCAACGAGCAAAACATTAAGTTTGATTATAATACCCCAGTTCTCCCAGGTCGCACTGCGGTAACATTAATTTAGCTTTGCGACATCGATGTCTCTAAATCATCGATAATTCCTATCTACGAAACAATTTACGTTTTTTTTTCTTCCCTGCTATCATTTTTCTTATTTATTTATTTTTTTCTCTGTCGATAATTCCAACAATTTTCCATGAAATTAAACGATCGTACGAGTTAACAATCTCCCCGTCGATGTGGAAGATTGAAAGCGTTGTTTACGAGCGAGCCATGGGACGAAGGAGATGCGTTATTAGCGACTGACGAATCAGCGTCGCGCTTCGTTAAGGCTCGTTGCGCGCGCAACTCGACCGAGCTCACCGAGTGGTGGACGATTAACGGTTTTTTTCTCTCTCAATTTCAAACTTTCAAACACTCTCGCGCGTATACGAACGGTTTATAGCTACCGCGAATATATCTAATCGGCCGAGTGGCTTGTGTGCCTTGAGAGATGTTTAGAAAATTAGCGTCTGATTATCCGTGACTAACGAGTTAAGTGGTTGTGTGTATTTATCGTCGACAATGCTTGGGCGCAGGCCGCATGCGTTCTTGACCCGAGAGGGAGGCCGACGAGTTAAAACGAAAAGTGAGAGATTGAAAACAATTTGCTATATGGAAAATTGTTCGATGATGAAATTTGTAGTCGACCCATCAAGTTTGGGTTTGGGTTTGGGTTTGGGTGACTGGGGTGAACTCTCACTTTTTACTCGGGGGTGAAACGTAAATGGCGAAAAAAAAACAGAACATGTTTTTCTTTTACTTGTTTTCTTTCTCTATCCAACTGTATAATTTTATTCCCTCCTGGGTCGATCGAAGATGGAGGCTCGAGGACGACTACGAAGATAGCGATGTATTTCAAATCTTGGAGCCAACAGTTCTTTTTTCCACGGAACGATGTTGCCACATTATGCAAATAATCCCGAATGACGTTCGTATAATTTTCCGTCTTATCTTCCCTCTCGCGCGTTTCGAGTTGTTCCGAAATAACCGAGATGGAACATAATAATAAAAAGAAGAATGAAGAAGAATAAGAAGAAAAAACGAACTGACAAACAAAAGATTGGAAGATCGAGCGACTGCGACAGACCTTGGAATTTTTCACTCGTGAACCTTTCGCCGATTAATAATTCTCAATCAACGCGCCCGATATTGCCGAGGAGGAATTTATTGCTCGTCAGGATCGATGAAGAATTTTAATGAATGTCGCAGTCAGAGAGAGAGGAAATGCGTCGAGCAACATGGCACTATTATCAGTAGTTCGACTCTCACAGAGTTACAACACGCGTTCAAAATAGCCCGGGGTAATTCGAGCACGAGCCAATTACTGACAAATTATAATGAAAAGTGCGCCAATGAAGCGGACCTATACGATCATCGAAACGTTTAGCCAAAGTGTCAATTTCAATTGGCCACCGTGACCGCTTTAATGGCTAATCAGCACAATTTTCTCTCGTTGCGCCAGATCAGACGTATATAGAAAATTTCTATTTGATTTTTTCTCTTATTTATTTATCATCATTACCGATATCTTTTTTCTCCGTGTACCGCTGGTATTTTTATTCAAAGGCGTCTCGTTACGACGACTGGTAATAAGGGAAATAAACATTTTCCTGTGGATCTCCCATTACTCGTTTACTCTCGCGTTCTCCATGATTTCGCATTTCTTCCTCGATTTATTCGAATATATTGTTTTTTTTTCATTGATTTGGCACTAACAATATCGAGAGGGACATTAGAGGAAAATACGATCCGAGTCTGAAACGAGAAAGACGCTGTCACTCGGATTCTTTTGTAGAAACGATTTCAGCGAATCGTGATATATTCTTTCTTGGCATTACTCGGCGTCTCTCATCGTGTCATCCTCCTATCTCGTTATCGTTTCGAAACACTCGCCTTGCCAGCGTAACGTCGCAACATTTTTAAAGGAATTCCCGCAGGTGCGCATTCGTTTGACTTTTACGCGGCGCATGAACAAATGGCTCGTTCTTCACTCGATCGAGGGCGAGGGTAACGACAGTCGGGGCTTTTCATATCTGATTTTTTGTTTTTCTTCGTTTCATCAATTTTATTTTTTTGTTAACTTGGGGGCAAATGCATTCGTGTCGCTCGGATTCAAGCTTGGATGAAAGAAGTCGAAGAATTGGGAACGTCACAGGAAAATGGGAAATGGAATTAGCGTTATTTTATTTTTTCTCATTCCATTATTGTTTTCAATTTATACCGATTTTTTCGATAAATTACTTTTTTCTACTCCTTTCTTACATGTACTTTACTAAACTAATCTAACTTTCCGGGTAAGTTTGTTTAGATGACTCTTTCACACTGTACTGCAAGGCTGAGCGGTCACCGCACCAAGTATTGGCCGCGTGAAATGCTGCTTAACTTCTCTAACCACCAGAGTAGTGCGCTGACCCCCAAGTCCAGCCCCACCAATTAATCAGAATTGTTATTTTATTATTAAAACAACTATTTTTCTAATAACATTAAAATCATAGAAATTGATCGAACGATTGATAACGTTTTTCTATCAATATCGAAAATTTATAAAAAGCGAAACTCAATGATATTTCTTGAATTTTCCTGTTCGATGCTACCTTGACAGCCCCGAGTAGCGCGTCTGCAATAGCTAAGACGCCTTGTAAAGAGATTCCTCATTAGCAGATCGCGAGACAGGACAACACAGTAGGCGAATCCGGTTTCGCACGTTGATGTCGCTCTTGGCAAGATGATGCTGCACCTCGTGTTATTCAAGGATAAAGTGTCGCTGTGGCTGCACGTGAAACCCTATAGAGGGACTCATCGGACACACTCGTTCCAGGCTCTTCGAATCTTTGAGCCTGGAATAGGTCGCGTGCGGATAGGAAGACACATACGCGCACAAATTTTCTTAGGTAAAAGAAGATCGTGCCATGAGGTTGGTGCACGCAGGTCTTGGAGAACGAGAGATCGAGCTCGAGTGTCGGATTCGTGATACTCGCGTGTCTCGAATGATACTTCCAAGAAAACTTCCCCTAACTGTCCTTGGTAACAAACCCTCCTCTCACCATCGAAAAGAAAAAGGGAAAGAGAGAAGAGCCGATCGTCCCGAAGGGTTGGTTGAATTAAAACTGCTTTACCGAATCGCAAAATCGCCATCTTATAAAACTCCAATTGCCACTCGGCGAGTAGCTTAGGCACACATGAATACCAACGTCATTAGAGCTTCGTGGAATTTCATGAGCATCCTGTGTGCATAATTTACCGAGTTGTACATGAGTCGTTGGATTTTTACCGATTATTGCAGGATACGTTGCTAACTAGCGTTACTGATGGGAGTCATTTTTGATAAGGTTTATTACTTTTTTCTATGGAGCTTTGACGTATAAAATTGAAATATCGAAGGTAGTAGCCGAGTGGTTAGCGCTTCGGCCTACCGTTCGTACGTCCCGTGTTCGAATTCCCGAATGAATGATTTTTTTTTCTTTTTTTTTTCTTTATTTACTCCGAACGAGCATGCGAATCGACATTTTCAACACGTATACTAAATTATTAGCGAAATATAAGAGAAGGAATATATCAAAATAAAGGTAGAACGCATTACAAAAAAGTAGGTGTAGCATAGGTAGGAGGGAATAGATCATCGAGGAAAGGGACATAAAAATGTTCCTACTCGTAAAAAACTATGCAGCTGTCAAGACCACGACGCAGCATTTATCCAATGCTCTTGGTGTCGAAAATTTAAATGTTTTAATTGTTTTTATAATTCGTATCATCCTGAACATTGTAGCCGCGTACCGGCATAAGAATATGTTTTATGTATAAATAATAAATAAAGCACGGTATCATATAGTGCGAACAATAATACCATTGCGAGTAGTTAATTAATAATCTATTTTATATCCAATTAATTAAATGTAATTAATAATGACATCCATTTAATGCGATACAGAATTAGCATACGTGTTAAAAATGTCAATTCGTATGCTTGTTCGGAGTAAATTAGGAAAAAAAAAGAGAAAAAAACAGTTGTTTGGGGGTTCGAACACGGGACGCACGAACGCTAGGCCGAAGCGCTAACCACTACAAGTTTAAGGGTAGTTTTACTATTTTGTTTAATTTGCCATTGCGTACAAGATCGTCCCTTCGAAGGATTAAACAAAAACAGAAAAGAAACGAAACGACTCTTTTTTTTTAACTTGGACTCAAAAAGTAACGATTTCAGCAAGTTGACTATGTTATTTTCAAAATTTGTCGCCCGATATTTAAATTTCCTCAGTGACAATCGATTTTGAACAAAAAAAAAAAAATAACGACAATTTTAATTATGAACAATCAAAAAATCAATTTCGCAAGAGTCTCGATTCGATTGTTTATTCTCGTATCGTAATACGTATACGTCTTGAAAAATTTACATAGCATCGAGCATTCACCCGAGACCTTTCTCCGGGTTACAGTAAAGGTACACGGAGAACGAGATCGTTGAAAATACTTTGTAAAATCGCGTGACCGTTTCTTTCTCTAGAGAATGAGGGAGAACGTTGTTGTTATACGTACGCGAGAGAGGCCTGTCGCAGTTCTCCACGAAACAGGGCTGCAGGATGCATAAGTCAGCGAATAGAGAAGAAAGATATAGGAAAGAGAGGTAGAGCCTGCAAGCGTATTCGAGGAGAGCTTCGCGAATTCTCCGTCTCTCTCGAGAAAGAGCCCTCGAGCTCGTCTGTGGCAGAGTC
The DNA here is from genome assembly GCA_030522965.1 of Tryphoninae sp. A BG-2022a. Taxonomy (NCBI): domain Eukaryota; kingdom Metazoa; phylum Arthropoda; class Insecta; order Hymenoptera; family Ichneumonidae; species Tryphoninae sp. A BG-2022a. Next base: position 1,381 of record JAPYZT010008042.1, on the reverse strand, counting down.
GCCAGGGAGTGGCGACTCGTCGCCGGCGATCGGGGCGACGTCAGCGGTGGCGTCGGTTAACTATAACGCTCGGCGCGCGCATGTATGACGCTAGACGGTCGGACGCGTATAGGTCTAACGCAATGAAAGCGGAGGGGGGGGCATGCACCTACTGTTTATACGCGTCTACCGTCAGGTGCACGCGAGCTAACGCCCCACACTCTTGAGAAAGATACTATTCATCCCCTCCTGATATCTTATACGTCTTACACGCTCTTTCGAGTCAACGGACAATGATACTCATTACGCGAATAGTTTTCTCTCGTTTCCTTCTATTACCGCACCACTTAATTAACCAGTCGTGCCAAATTATTATTTGACGCTGCGCTACAATAAAATTCGCTTTTAATTAAATTTTATTATCTCGGTTTGAATACTTTACTTTTTTAAAGAATTTCGCCACGTGTTTTATTAACATTTATAGGTATAATAACTAATAGTAATTGGTCGAAAATAAAAATTCCTACTTTACTAATGGAACGGGTTAAAAAAGTTATTTACATTTTTCACGGACATTCATTCTCTCGTAGTTAAATTGTTTTTATAACCCACGCTCGTTCATTATTACATCAAATCTCTTACCCATAATTTTAACACCATCTCAGGTCGACTGTACGTAAATTAAGATGAAGCGAACAAAAAATCGCTAAAGTTTATTTATTACGGATTAGAATTATTTCCGTTCGTAGACAGCGATAACGCGTGAAAATTTAGTTTGAAAGTTGAAATTTAGGTTCGCTGGCATGGCTCGGTGCTCGCGTACGTTGGAATAAAGGTCGCGAGTTCACGGGAACTTCGAGTGTCCCCGATTACGTAAATTATGCCAGGAGGCAATAAGAGGGGTGTGTTTATATCAGTATACTGCGGGATTATACATCCCGCGTTTCACGAGAATCTGGATCGTACTGCGCACAGCACTGGCGACCATTGACTCGACGATTATCGAACGCGTATCGATTCTCCATCTCGATATTGGCAATTTACGTTACCTTCGCGAAATCAATGATAGACTCACCATGCTTATATATATTGAAATGTTCTGTAGGTACTCGAAGAAAATTGAGGGGTAGACGTAAAAAAAAATTTTTAATTATTCTTTATTTCATCTTTATACTGCGAAGTTCACACAGTTCCTTATCCTAATTGTCCACTCTCGTTCTTCGACTTTGATTGGCGCGTATCACCGGCCGTTGCTGCGTGGTGATTGGCGCGTTCCGTAGTGATAAGGTAGTCTTGCCCGGTCTGATTAGCTGCGTCGTAATCGATGGGAATCGATTCTCGCTGGTTGACAGCTAAGATGGCGGTGCCAGAGTGAATCGAGAGCGTGCTTCTTGTGTTGTGT
>JAPYZT010008036.1:0-19501 GCA_030522965.1 Tryphoninae sp. A BG-2022a | reverse complement strand
AATTTTGAAAATTTCGACAAATAAGAGAAAATTCAATAAATAAAGGTTAAAGATAGAGTTCCTTTCTGCGGAATTTCGCGATGATAGCCGTTGCCGAGTAATACGTGGTGTTTTGGAATTTTTCAAGCTTAAAAATATAAAATATTTTTTATACTCCTAAGTCGGAAAGTTTCGAGTGATGAATATGTCTCATAGGCAAATTTTGTGCCGAGTAAAAAGGATTGACCGAGTGTGCACAGATATTTTATTGCCACTTCCGGTTTTTTCCAATACAAAGGCTGTTTTAGATTGTTCACGCAGTTTTTCTCAATCCTTTAACGGTATGAAATCAAAATATCAAGCGAGAGTCATCCCCAAACCCACACAGGGTCTTCTACCCCCAGAAATTTTCGAACTTACAACGCAAAAATGTAAAAATTCTTCAACAGTTCAAACGACACAGTGAGAGGAGAAACATCCACCTCGAGCTCCTCGAGCTAACTAAATATTTGTAAACTAATTCGTTACTAAATTTTTGTAAAATAAACAATTTTAAACTCGTTCAGCAAACACGCGTATGACATTCTTTTGCACCCTCCGAAGTTCCTGGAACCAAAACTACACAGGTGAAAATACGGAAACCTGTGATTCTCCGACTGTCGAATATTCCGTTCGGAATTCGGGAATAGACAAAACACGTTTTTTAAACGCTTCATCACACTACGATTGTTTAATAATTTTCTCACAGATATTTATAGCAGTATAATTGATTTTTACAAGTAGTTTTATGTAATTTTATCACGTTCGTAGACAGCACGTCCTGTCGGCGCTATCTACAACCCAAACGCACTCCGATAGTCATGCAACACTCGAAACGGGGCAGAGTTGTTCAAACTTTTCAGAAACTTCGTCACACGAGATAACACCCACCTCGTTCATCCAACTCACGGACTCTTGTACAACAGCTCTCGTGGAGCTTCGAGAGTGCATGCCTAGGTTCTTTCGACGGTTTCCTCGAGCATTCCTCGAGCTTGAGCTATATTCTACAAGAAATTTAACCGACTGTACCGATTTCCATCTACCTCTGTTTCTACACCCTTCAAGTCGACACTAAACGCCATGTTCACGTTGTTCCAAGCACAATTCTCCTTATCTCCCAGTACGTTTTTAACTAAAAGCCTCAAATTACGTGTCGTAATTTTAATTGAAATTTTAAAACAGATTTACATTTCGTGTTATCACGAGAATTAACGATGCGTTCGGACTTTATACAAAATTTTCCTTTTTCGTTCGGGAATGGAAAAAATACTATCAGCTCGTTTCGTACCTTACTGGGAGTATACGATATCGCGCGTTTTATATATAACCCCTGATGGGAAAATTCGACAGCGACCACAAACGGATAGCCCTTGGTTATTATTCCATCGTTGAAAAAAACATGAATTTTTCCATCGGAATTCATGTTTTCACTCTCCGTATCTCGTTCATAATTCATAGATCGGTGAATCCGTATAGCTACCTATTGCGGTGCAACGCTGCGTATATAGCACTGCGGATGGATATATGAGAAATTGCCCGATGCTACCAAAAACTCTTCGAATTCTCGAAGACGAAAGATAAACGAAAATCGAGAGTTTCATGATTTTTTTTGCAACTTGACGCGTCCAAAAACATGTTTTCCGGTGACTAAACGTTGAAACTATAGGTACAGTTTTTATCAATTGATTATTATCGTTTCCTTGAAAATGTCATAATAAACAAATTTCTCCCAAAATTCTGATTTGATTAATTTCCCGATGTAAAAATCGCAAAAATCAAATACAAATCATTTTCGTCCTCGAATCAAGTACGTTCCTACTTGTACGAAGGATATCTACCGACATCATGCCCTTGCGATAAAACGCTTGAATGAAAAATAAACGTCCTTGCTATCAGTGCAAAAAACGTAAATACTCGCCTGCAGTGAGTTCGTGCTTGGAACCAAGTGTACCTTTTTTCCCCATTGTACCAAGAGCGTTTTACAGAAAAGCCTAAAGTACAGTTGTCGCGTGTCCGATAAAGTAAACGTCGGACAGTTTTTTTGCGACAACTAGAGACATCTCGTTGACACGTCACGTGCGTTTCAGGAACGAGAAAGAGGTTTTCTTTGCAGATGTTTTCCGATAATGTTACGCGTTAATACCTTAGAGAGAATATACGTCCAGCCTCGCGTGTATATCCAATGATAAAACACGATGACAAAATATTGAAGAAAAAGGATCGTTGTTAAGAGGAAGCATGGCGAAGCCGTGTTTTCTTTAAATATTATTACGTTTGCCGACGTATTACGCTTGTCACGGTAATGTATATTTTTTCTTTACTCTTCGTATGCACGTTTCTGCACAATCACGGCAATCATAAACCTCTCGAGCGAAGTGTACGTATTCTCTAGGTTTACCTACACTTCCAGACAATATAGATATATTAAGTACTTTTCTGCTCTTTCCCTCTCTGTCTCTCACCGAAGCTTGCTACCAGAGGTGTAACTTTTACGGCCTGTCTCTTATCACACCCCATACCCTTCTGTGGTGGCAGCTGTGTTTCACGTCATCCCCCCCCCCCTACTTCGCCCAACCCCTCATATCACTCGGCATTTTACACGCCTCAAGAGTGTACACACGAGTTTGTATCGTCGATCTCCATCCACCCTCGCACTTTCACACACTCGAAAGATATTCTCTCGCGAATAGACGAATACACGAGCCAGGGTATACTCGCGTAAAAGAAAGAAGTTGCTCGTCACGATTTTAGTGATCAAAAACGCCACTGGGAGTCGGTAACGTAAAACATGAAAGGTTGTTTTCTTTTTTATTATTTGTTATTCTAGCGTTAGGTAAGATTCTTTGATCAATATTTGTCTGTTGTTCATAAATTTTTGTGAAACGTCAAATGTGCTAATGGTTCCTTTTTAACTTTTTGTTAAGTATTGTACGAAGGAGATAGCAAAGAGTCTTTCGATCAACCGTGAAACTCGTTATGTTTTTGTGGCTCGAATCGTCGACTGGATGATGCACGTTGCAACGCGAGATGTTCGTATCACGAGAGTAGTCACCTGGAGAGTCGTAAAAGAGTCTTTGTTCTTGCGAGAAAGCCAAGAGAAGAATCCACAAATACGCCAAAAGAGAGAGAGAGACGGTGAGAGTCGGGAGAGAGACAAAGAGGAGGTAGTACGTAAGAAAGAAGAGCGATAAAAACGAAAAGACAAGAAGACCTAAAGTAGAATAAGAGGGTAAAAGTTTTGATAATAAACGGGCTTTTGGTCGTACCTGACACGGCGGTGAAATTAAATGAGGCGTCGTCGCTCCGACATGGCGGAAAATGAGTGACACGACGAAAATATGATTAGATACTCGTGCCAATTATTACAATATATATTTCAAGAGATAGTAACGCGAGGAAACCTCGGCACGCTTTCTCCGCCCATCCGCTCATCCTTTTTTTTCCTACGCCCCTCCCGAAACGACCAACAGGGCTATGGTATTCTTTGAATTGCTGAAGATTACGTTCTGCAACCCTTGCAGTTTCTTATTCGTTTTTCGCACGTAATACATATCTATATATATAAATATATATATAGAATACCCTTGAATGGGGTCTTGATAAATGGGTCTGAAAAAAGGAGCGAGGATCCTTAATTTTTCATTCCCGCAGAAAATGGGCGAACGTGAAACGACCCGAGGTCTCCTCTTTCTCTCATTCTTTCACGAATATCGTCCAAGTCGAGGAGTGAGAAGCGTCGCCAAGGATTATTAAGAATCCTGCTAACGACCGAACTTCGATTTATCACCCCCGTGTGTGTGTGTGTATGAGAGGAAAAAAGTCGGTTTAAAAAAATGATAATTATCTCGGGATAAAAACGAGGCAGTGTTGGTTCGTTCGATTTTACACGTCGAAAGAAAAGATATTGATAAGAGAGGATAGGAAGGTGAGAAGTAGATAGGTGAACCGGAAATGGAGTAGTAGATTGCGTACGAGAATCGAAATATCGAAATAGAATTTACTGTCACGTATACGCGAATTGCACGCGTATGTTCTCGAACAGATCGATCCACTCGCCTACTCACTTTGTACTTTCGTCTCTCTTTCTCTCTTTTTGGAGGGAGAGAGGGAGAGATTGAGAGGGCTTTACCTCTATGGCAAAACGTTTCAAGGATTAACGGTAAGCGGAGTGAATTCCCAACGGTTCTCTCTCATTCTTCCATCAAAACTCCCGGCCTCGGCAATTTCATCGTTTCACTTCACACGTTTGAACGCTCGAAGCCGGACGTTTATCGCCCGAGTGCCGTGGAAAACCCGAGCCACGAACATCACGACGTGAAAATAGAAAGAGAGAAAAATAGAGAAATAAATATAAATAGAAGAAACGAGAAAACGACAACGCCGCGAACCACGATGACGACGAAAAGAGGAAAGGAGACACATAACGTTCTGTCGACGGTCAGCTTGAAGCTTTTATCATTGATAAGGGAGGCTTGAGCCAAGCGAGAAGGGGTAGCTTGGGAAAAATTCGCTTCGTTTAACCGAACCGGTCGAGTTGGACGATAGCCAAGCGAGTATCATATACAACGGGCGTACGTTTTCTGCCCCTTGATGCTCATATTCCGCTACCTTCTTTCTCTCCCTCTTTTTTCTCTCTCCCTCTTTCGCTTCCTCTCTCTCTCTCTAACTCATTGTAGCTTTTTAAAGTCACGTATGAGTCTTTCGAATTGCATCAAAGCCGCTGGCGGCCAATGGAGGGTGAGAGGGACAGAAGGGTTGGAAGGGGGGAAGAAAAATACGAAGGCAAAGGAAAAGGGCCGAGGAGGAAGGAGGTTACAATGGCTCGATCTACCCCCGCAACAACCAAACTGGAAAATAAAGGATCTCTTTCGTCGTACCGTTAACTCCGGCATTTCTCCTTCCCGGAATCATATAGCGAGGAAACAACCACCGAGATCCAACCCAGAGCAAAAGCACACACGGAACTTGTTTATCCTTCTCTCACAGTTCGATGACCGGAAAGGACCGAGACGATACACCGAGGAAGAATTTAATTCGAATCTTCCATCGAAGATCGAAATTCCCCTCGAAATCTTTGAACCGACACATTGGTCCAATTTCATCCCCTATCAAAAGAGTGAAAGAGAGAGAGAGAGAAATCAAAATCCATCTTCTGTGAGAATATAATCTCGCCCGATACGAAGAACTTCCGGAAAACATCATTACTGTCATCGTCGCTCGATGACTGGCTGATAGTTTACGAAATCGTGGTAGATATATCCTCGATCAATCTACCCCACGTGCCGTCGATCACACCGGGTACCTACGCTTCTTCCTGACCCACATTATCGGCCGATGTTACGTATCTACGCGACACTCGCGCGCGTGCGTCAAACTAGTCGTAGACTTCGATAACCCGGAGAAGGCTGAGAGAGGATCGTGCGTATACGTAGGCTGATTTTCAAGAAACAATCCCCTTCGGACAAAACTTACGAGACCGCGAGGGTGAAGCTAAAAGGGACTAACGAGATTTTCGAAAATAAGATTGATAATGCATTAGCCCTATTCATGACACGTTTCGAGTTTTGTACACGGCGCGATGAAGTTGACCGTATGATTCCCGGTTGACCGTGGTAAACTCACGGATGGAGGTCAGGAATAACTAGTTTAGTAGAAGGACCGGACCCTTACAATCGCGTTGAACCAGGGGAATGGTATAGGGCTAGCGCGCGCGCACTCCCTAACAGAGGGACAAACAGTCGAGAAAGTTTTCGCTTTGCCGGACAAAAGGGGTTGTGCGCGCGACGACGACAAACCCTCTCCACGACTACCACATTTGACGCCAAACAAACCTGAAGCCGAAGTAAGGAAGACGTAGGAGGTTGCGAGTGAGCGAGATGCCGAGAATGGAACTTTGGTCATTCGCCTCGTCTGACCGTGGCCAAGTTGTTCTTCGAAGAACACATATGCGCCGAGCTGTACCAAGTTAGTGGCCTCTACGCGCGGGCACCCTACCACCCGTACACAATTCAACGACACTTTTACCTCGACCGAGATATATCTTGCGAGAATCTGGCTAGTTAGCCTTTCTTGGATTCTCGGACAATTCCCTGAGGTTTCCGAGACTCTGTGGTTTACGATTGTGACGTTACGAGGAAGTTGCAATTAGTAGTCACCCGAAACTTAAAACGGAAGGGAACGTATCGTTTGGCGTTCCGGGCACGAAGATGTCGTTTGAAAAAAAAGCCAATTATCCATTCAGCGTATACCATCGCGACATTGGTTTCGTCGTGAAATTTTATTGGACAGCCGATTCCACGAAGAAGAAAACAGAGGGCTCTTTTATGAAGTGGAGACGCACCGGCGGATCTTCGTCGATGTGATTTCACCGAGGATTCCTTTTGTTACGCGTCGTCATTGGAGATGAAGTCGATCGAGAAAATACAGTAGTATGGATAAATAATTGGCGCTTTTTCGAAAGCCGTCGTTTACGTAGAGGCAAGAGAATTCGTGTTTTCTTCTTCGTCTTTTTTAAAAAGATGAAACTCGAGGAATAAAACGAGAGTTAATTAAATCGAACAGTCGGAATTTCTGAGTATGTCCTTTGGTAAGGATACTCCAATGGCAGAAAGGACGAGTCATTAAAACCGATAACCGAGAATTCACCGAACCGGACAACGAGACACGAAGGAAGACTCGAGGAAAGAGGCGAAGGCAAAAAACGTCCACGGTAATATCCATTTCTTCCTCGTGGAATAAAAATGCTTTGAGAAATCTTGCGCCCGTTTTCAAGAGTTGCTTAATCAAGATCTCTCGGAATTTTTCTTTGACGTTCTTAGAAACGTTCGACGCGCTTTGCGACGAAAGACAGTACACTCGTCTCGATATTTCGGTAAAAATCAAAACGAGATACGAGAGACGAGTTCGGATAACGGAAAGTCGATGAATACCAAATCAACGAATACTTTGCCTACCCTTCATCCGTTTTCGATTCTCGACGTCGTCGGTGATTAATTAAAAATAATTTATTTATCGTCTCGCGACAAAGCCCTTGGTACTTTAGGTTTCGGAGCTCTCGATGGCGAACGTCGCGGTGATCGAGATTAATCGTCGTTCATTCACCGGGAAGGTTCGCGGCAACCGATGAATGATCCGGGCAGACTCGAGATGTGCTTCCACCCGTCGAAAGTGACGACTCGAGTAGACGAAGGTCGGAAGCAACGTGGAAAATCACAATAATTCAAAATTACCTTGGTCTCTCATCTCGCTATAACTCTGTGCGGAGGCTGAGAAAGTTCTCCAGAGGAAAATATGAGCCAGTGGTAACAGCGTGGGCGAGAACTAATTAGCTCTTCATACCCAAGAAACGAGAGAGAGAGAAAGGAAATAGCGAACGATGGTTACGAGTGAAGGAAAGCAAATCGGTCGAGTTGGCGAGAAAAGAGCGAGAGAGCATGGACCAAGAGATAATCCAATGCATACCGCGTACTGATCCAGTGCCAGAGCTATAGCTCGAGACACACTCGCTACAGCTAGAGAATAAATCTTTTCACACTCTAAATGCTAATGAGCGCCGATGCGGCACAGAGGCCACTCGGCTCTCGCTGTACGCGGTATGTCCGTGAGGATGATATTCTTTTTGGGTCGCATTTTTTACCGCAGCGAAACCTCCCCAACATACGTGGAAACGCGACAAGACGAATGCTCTCGCGTGGCAAACGTCAGAGGCACGAGAGACGAAGAGAAAAAAAAAGCGTACAAACCCGTGGCAGAATCGTACGTAAAGGTTCCCAGATTCGAGTTGATACAGAGAGCATAATAGAATATATTATACGAGCACACGAGCGCGATATCGCGAATTTGTTCGCCCGGTAACATTTGTTCCACGCATACGTTGAACCGCGTGTTCAACAACACCCCCTAGTGTCACGGTATAAAATGCATGCGGTATGCTCATAATCGTTTCATTTATCGTGATTATAATTATGATTATTCGCTCTCTTAATGAGGCAAACGTACACGTAGAATTCTCATTAAAGCAACGATATAACGTACGTACCGAGGCATTTGTCTATTATTTTCAATACAAATTGTTAATACGAATCTAACGATAATGCGCGCGTTGTGCATACAACACGTGCGTGTATGCGCGTTCGAACGAATCATCACTCTCGATACGTGTATATACACACGCCTCCTCTTTCCTACGTTTACTCGCACCCTTAGCTAACCGGTTACATCAACGATCTGCTACAACGATATTACACTTGCGTAACTCGTACTATCGACACAAAGGGAGTGAGAGAAAGAGAGAGGAAGAGCGAGAGAGGGAAGAGAGTAACGATGAGTTTGCGCCAGTTCAACCCTCTCGTGTGTGTATGCTCGGGGACTCGAGACGGGCGAGGGGTTGGCGAGTGAGAGGGGCGGGTGTGTTACACGATGTGAAATTGTTGACAAACCCGCGTGGAAAGCACTAACTTTGCATAACGTTGGATGGCAGAACGGTGTTGAGCGGTTTACCGCGGGCGCGGATATGGGAAAGTTGGTTGAAGGACCGAGAGAGGACACGAGAGGGAGAATTGCCGTATCTATCGAACTGACGGAAACGAAAATAGGAAAGCTCGGTTACCCCCGCGATCGATATCGTACTTTCCGGAAGGCATTACGTACCGTGGAATTAATCTAGCCAATGCAATTTGCCACTACAAACCAATCAATCGAGAAAAGTTTCTAATGAAAGGATCTCGAGCTATGTTCGGTTAATTTTCCAAACATGACTTTCGCATATTCCGTCACATTGCGACAACGGAGTAACATATAGGACTGAGGGGGAAGTCTGGAACTTGCACAGCCTATGGAAGGATTTTATTTTCAAACCAATTTCCGGGGGGCTTTGCTCTATTCATTGTCGAGCTTGTCAAAGGGAAGCTCTAACGTTACATCGTGGGGTAGGTGATTCAAAGGATTTACGTAATGAACGATCGTTCCATCATTACTCCATACATGGCAGGATCGTTATTATCGTCAGGGCTTTATGACGATGGATGAAAGAAATCATTCGTATACATCGATGAAAACAAAGTAGGCAAATGACTCTATTTTATCAAAGAAATTTAGGGTTCGATAAGCCATGGAGAAATAAAAATTGAATTCTCACAGCAAATGGACAATTTTATTGATGCTTTCTTTTTGTTTCAAGTATAGTTTCGACAATTTCTATGGACTTTGGGTATTTCGATAGGGAGATGGAAGAGCCTGAATGAAGGGCGAAACGTGGCTGTACGGAAGAGGCGGTACCGATGATGTCGGGAGCTTGCAATCGTCGAGAAGTATATACACACGGAACGTCGCTATCTATGCGACTGGTCAGTAGCAGCCTATCCCTGCTAACCAGATGGCCATTACAATCAACGTGTCTCTCTGTAGCGCACTTACTGCATCGTGCCACAGGTACGAGAGTGGCTGTGGACCACGAGCCTGGAACGAGAGAGAGACAGAGAGAGAGAGAGAGAGAGAGAAAGAGAGAGAACATTGGTTCAAGCACATCGTCCTCCGCTTTTACCAATCGTGTGTGTTGCCTCATACGTGTATGTATAACGTTTCTATCGAAGCTCCCTGGTAGACGAGAGTGGAGAGGTTTCGCACGAAGAGTGAACCAAAGCCATCGCATTCGTGTTATCTACCGTAACGCTATAGCTAGCATATGAATGAGGTGTTACACGACTTTTCAGCAAGGTGAAGATCCTCCTTCTTTTTTTACATCTTGTAATTTTAATTAGGAAAAAAAAGACACCTAGTCAGGACACCTGTGATTTTTTCCAAAACTTGATATTTGGCAGTTAACGAGTGATCGTTAGGAAATTTGTATAATGCAATTGTAAAAAATCAATACGAAATTAATCGAAAAAAGCGCGGGAGAATTTTTGAAAAATTTATTAAATCTGTTTTAAATTCGAAAATCTGACGCTGCTAAAGAATATTCATTGACAATTGGAAAGTCGAGAGGTCTGAATAGAAAATGATTGAAAATCTCATTATGTAGAAAATTCGTGAAATGTCTCGTGTATAGTTCACTGACCTTTTGTCGCTCGTCTACCTAACTCTCGTATAGTCAGCTATGTTTAAAGACTCGTCCCATCGGTACGAGAGTCTGCGCGCGTACATTTGCACGATAATTGGAAACTCGGCGACGCCCATAGGTCGTACACTATCGTGATATTATACGGGTCCGCTGTACAATCTACCGTCGACCGAGAAACGAAACGATTCGGGGGTCGTCTTTCGAGTACAGTTTCGAAACTCATCAACGAAACTCTTCACAGTATCTCAAGTTATACAACAAACCCCGTGTGGCATTATATTTATAAGAAAATAGAGAGCGATCCCATTATGTTGATTACGATTGATATCGCGAAGTTTCAACAAATGTCTCACCACTAAAAAATATTTCGATTTAACAATAAACTAATCAACTTGTAATGACAAGCGACTCGAATTTTCCATGAAATTTAATAGAGAAATAATTCAACGGGATAATCGTCATGAGAGAAAAAGAGGTACGATTGAAAAAATTGAAGTAGTAAGGGTGCGTTTCGATCCCTGAAGAGGGTAGGAAAGTTACTCTTTTGGAAGAGTTTTCGCGATACGGAAATAGGAAAATAGGCCTTTGGAACACACGCGGTATGGCGCACGCGGTCCCGCCCGGTTCGAGGATGGTTTAGGGGTTATATAGGCGGCGTTGGTAGCGTCCACCGCCGCCTGCTACCGCCACACACGGAGGCGGCAGCGGCGGCGGCGGCGGCGGCGGCGGCGGCGGCGGCGTAGACCAGGAGAGGTGGTAAGAGTTGACGGTGGTGGTCGGGGGCTGATATCTAGCTAAGCGCTCGCGCAGTCGATTCGCGGTCTCCGCACCACGAGAACCGAAGCACCACGCTTCGTTCACTCATCCTCGTCGCTACGTTCGCTCACCCTTACGCGCACCCTCTTGCGTGCAATCAAGCCTCTCTCATCTTCTCCTCGCCTCTCCCTCTATCTCACAGTCACTTTCTCCCTCTCTCTATTTCTCTTTCATCCACTGATATCTCGTTCTCCTCCCGGTGTGTTGGTTTATTCGAGGCAAAACTAACGCGCGACCCCGAACATCGCCAGTTACCAACGACCCATCGTGCCTATCGCGAATGACAATTTAACGCGTAACTAGAGAAAAAAATCGACGACTATTCCGCGTCGGTGAAACGTTCTATACGAATTTTTCTACTATCGCGTATTTCGTTTGAGAACAAACGATACAAAAATCAAAAAGAACACAAACGTCTCGACGTAAAATATTGAAAACGAAAAATAGAGATCGTAATTGAACGATCGATCCGAGATTGTTTTAATTGGAGCATCGATACAGTATCGAGAGAGGAGAACGAGGGCAAGAAGAAAAAGCGCATTTACTAAGCGCGACAGTGATCCGTGATTCTCGCGTAAAGCTAGGTGTCTTATCGACATCGCGAATTGATTAAGGGACGGTGAACGAACGTATAAACGAAATAGAAAAAAAGAAGGGGTGGACGCGTACGTCAATTTCAATCATGAATGTCGATAACACGATAAGGGAGGCTGAATATGAGAGATAAAAAAAAATCCTTCTCGTGCCTCGAGTCGTTCCAAACGCGGGAAAAGGAATGTCTTTTGCGGTGGGATGAGAATTTCCCCACGTGGAGATTTAACGGCGGAGATCCGTGCGAACCGTTTCACGGTGCTGATGCTGCGGAACGAGATTGTCGGTGCATAGTATAACGGTGCTCGATCGATTACGCGAATGTGTGCGTGTTCGTTGTGTGTATACGTGAAAACGTGTGCTCGTGTTGAATTTCCGTGCGTCCGTTGCGCTCTGTGGTACGTGAAAAGTGTTGACCGTTGCGGCTGACACGCTCGCACGTCAAAGTGGAGATACACGACTGTGAAAAAAACGGCCGTGTTTCCCGCGCGTGTGCAATCGCTCGTCATATCGTATACGGGTTTACGGAACAAAACACGAAAAAAAAGACATTTGTTTCGTTCATTCCTGACAAAGTGACGACTTTTTCACGTTGAATATAGATAAAAGTGAAATTGAAAAGTGTTCTGTATAAACCCGAGTGTGCATGTGTCCATGTTGTGTGTGTATGTGTGTGTGTGGAGGTGTGCGTAGGTATACGAAAATCAATTCCGCTACGAGAAGAATGAAAACAAAAATATAGAAAATGTGATCGGCGAAAATGAAAATCGTGCAATATCTTGGCTAAGGCCAATTAATTAACGGGCTAATTAGATGCACGAATGACGTTTTAATTGGAAAATTCGACATTAATGACGCGATTGTATAATGAGAATTTATTTTTCGATGATTTAATATCGGTTCTGTTATAAAACGACAATCGCGCGTATCAACTGACACAATATAATTAGAATATTATATCGGGACACGCGATTGGAGAGTTGCAAAATTAACGAGATGTAAATCGCGATTTGAAATTGAAACCTCGGTCCACTCGACGCTTCGGGACAATTCGATTATTCATAACGTGCGTCAAAGTAAGTGTATCCTTTTATCGGCAATGCCTGAGAACAACATAATCGATTATTGATAAAAGGCTGATAATACGCTAATAATAACGAGGAATATTTCTTCGTACAATTTTTACCACTAAATCGTATTTCTTTTTGCACCCACTCGTCCGCTCGTACTTTAATATCATTTCATTATTTAATTCAGAAAATTTGTATTTAAAAAAGAATCAAAATTCGAGCGTACCGGTCGTCGTTATAATCGTCGAAAAATCGCGAGAGGCATCGGCGTACCGGAATATACACAATATTTTCCATGAACCGCGGCGATCCTCGGTTTAAGCCCTTGGAAGAGGATATAAAAATCATAAATCTGGTCAAAGGATTTGCCAAAAGCTCGGTCGCTCTGCCGCCTACCCCCTCCCCCCGTTCCCTCCCACTCCTTCTCTACACACGATGAACGAGCACACCGTGCTCGCGATCTCATTTCCATAATATGAAACAAATCCGCGTTGAATATTGTTAATTTGCATGCGAGCTACGAAACGTTTCGCGGTTACGCGGTATTAAAACAGCCCCCCCCCCTACTCCCTCCCCCTCACTTCCCCATCGCTCTCACTGTCACGACAGTTTTTATTATTATTTTATCTCCATTTGTTTCACGACCGTGAGAGTCCCATCGTCTCTTTTTCACCGCGTTGCTCTTAATCTCTCTCTTCTTTCTTGGGAAAAGCTCCTCCGCTTAAGCGTCTTCTTACGTTTTATATTTCATTTGACATTTTTTTTTCTCGCTGCGACCATGTTTTTAACGGGTTTGAGGAAAAAAGCCCGTTTTTATCAACGGAGACCAACGTGGACGAGCGAGAAAAAAAGGCGAGAGGGGTGAGAGAAAGAGAGAGAGAGAGAGAGAGAGAGAGAGAGAGAAGGGATGAGGGTTAAATTTATGAGTTTTCATTCTCGACGAGTTATCCTCGGAGTTTGCGCGAGGTATTTAATCGCGAATGGCAAATAAATGTGGACATATTCGTATACACATTAGCGAAAGTTAATTAAGGTTTCGGCCTTTGAATCAGTTTTGGGAAAATTTGGTGACGGGTGACACGAATATCAATCGAATTGATTTTTCGTTCCTTTGAATTTTCCGTACCACGGTTATTCCAGCTATTCCATCCGGTGTTAATATCAAAGCCCTCGTACGCCTATGAACACACCCGCCTAATAATTCTGATTAGAGTTATTTATGCACGTGAAATTTTCGCGCTTGTACAGGTCATGAATATATTCGAGAGAGTACGCTGGATTTGGATTAACGGTTTAACACGAGAGGAAATTATCGCGTCGAATGTTCGGAGTCCGGAGGCAGGCAATTGACCCCCGAAACGTGAACACGCGCGATTGCTCCAACGACTAGTTACGACGATAAATATTTCCGTTGTAAAACATTAAACGAACGAATGAAAATATAATAAAAATAAAAAAATACCGAACAAGATTATCTCTCATCGTTGAAATTCGCTCTATAAGAGATTTCTCGATGCAAAGTAAAGCGAGGCTCGAAATTGCGAAACGTTCGCCACGTTATCGGGCTGCTTATACAGTTGAGAAGGTCGAGGCAAAAGAGTCGTGATAGTGCGCGAATCCCGGACAGATAATAGACACATCAAGCGGCGAGAGCGAAACGTTAGCGCACTCGAAGATTTATCACTCTCGGTGCCTCGTCCTTTTTTCTCCGCTCTCTTTCTCTCTCTCTCTCCCACTTTTTCTCTGTCTGTCTCTGTCTCTCTCTCTCTCCTCTTCTCTTTCATTCTCTTAGTGTGTGTGGGTGTGTGCTCGTGTGCATAAAGTTCGGTACTACGTTTATATAGTGACGAGCAGGCGAGAAGAAAAGGCGAGTGCGAAGGGCGAGACGCGAGTGACGACGAGTCTGAAGTATTTCTCGTGAAATGTACTGGAAACGATGCAGCGCAAAGACACTCCGGAAGCATTTACGACATGACTGCCACTGGGTGAATGGAGGAGGCGCCCCACTCACGATGATATACATCGTTCTTCTCTCGATAATCCTCGACAGTAAGTGTTTGCGAAACTTCGAGCCACGTTATTAATAACTTTTCTGTGTTACACTTATGGCCGATAATAATATCCGAACATTTTTTTCCATAATGTCTGGTATCTCGTATCGTTGTTCATCTTATTTTTATTCTCTCGAAAGAGACCACTCCCATTCGCGATACCTTATCGGTCGCATTGTTCTTATCGCAATTTTCTAACGAACAAAAAAGAAAGTAAACGCAAAGAAAGGAGGAGACGAGCGTGAGAACGAGCGACTCGAACTTTCGCGAAGATCGGAAAAAAAGAACGAAGGGACGTCGATGAGAGTCGAGCGTAAAGAAGAAAGGAAAAGAGAAAGAGAAAGAGAGAGAGAGAGAGAGAGAGAGAGAGAGAGAGAGAGAGAGAGAGAGAGAGAGAGAGAGAGAGAGAAAGAAATCTCAAGTTTCTCGTAGGATTTTGTATCAATGTGACGCTCTTGCTGAGCGAGAACTCGGCCGTCCGCAACGTGGTACAAAGTTTTGCCACGACGAAACCGTAAAGTGCCCCGGGGGCTCCCACAGCCGAGTAATTCAGTTTCAAGTCATAAGCGCGCACGAGCAAGACGACCGATACGACGATGACGACGACGAGCGAGCGAGGAAGACCGGAGGAAGCTCATAGGCAATGTTCTCGACACGTCGAAGAAGCGAGCGTACCAAGATGCGATAAGGACGAGTTGAGGTGTGAGGGGGTTGAGGGTGTGCGAGAGGGGGGGGGGAGGGGGGGGGACCGAATATTACACAAGAGACAGAAGACGGTCCCCTTTCTCGTTATAACTCGTTCCTTCTTACCGGAAGTGGAAGCTTGCGATTTTTCCAACCGATCGTTCGAGGAAAAAATCTCAATTTAGCAAAAAATCTTTCACGTCTCTTTCAAGAGGAAAAATAGCATTGATCTTTTTTATTTTTCAACAATTCGTATTAAATCGATGGCGATTCTTGTCGCAGGTCTACCTCACTTGTCGAATTTCTTCGTGAATACAGTGTTTACGAGGGAGTAAATTTTGGGTCTCTAAGCGAGTTTTCTAGCCGACTAATGTCTGCTCAAAAATCTCATGGATCATCGAGTGTAACGATAAACGAGAAGGAAGGAAGGAAGGAGGGAGCTTTTAGAGTGGGCGGATCGTTTTAACGTAAAATTGCGGGTTCTCCTTGAATATACTGTAGCACTATACATGTACAGAACCAGTGAGAAAGGGAGCTGGGGAATGGGCTAAGAAAAACGGATAGTGGGGTGAGTTCCGATAATCGATGATGTAGAGAGGAGACGGTGAAGAATTGAAGTGGAAATCTAACAAGAGTAAGGAATAAAGAAACGGCAAGAAGAATTTGACCGTTGATGGGTGAGAGCGCGAGCGAGTTCGTGGTTGGAGAAGAATTGCCGCGGGTGAAGAAAAATTAACGTTAGCTAGCAGAGAGGAAGTGGTCAAACTCTCTGTGCCAAAGGCAGCTGATGCCCTTTCTGTCCTTCCGGAACTGGTGACCCTCTGCAATTTAATTCCATCTCTTACTCCTTCTTCCATCCTCTTTCTCTCTCTCTGTTTCTCTCTCTCTCTCTATCTGTCTTCTCCCTCCTTCGCTCTTACTACACACTTGCGATAAATTTGGCCCAGACGTGGATTTGGCCTTCTAGCAAAGACGACGGGAAGACGGATTATCCTTTAAGGTTACTAATTAATTGAAGTCGTGATTGGCGGTAATTTAATATACCGAGTAACTTCCGGTGCCTCACGCCTGTACATGAGATAATCTCTGTATATTACGTGTCTATGTATACAGATAGTTTAAATAGACGGAAGGGGGTAGTGAAGCACGAGAATTCGTGTGGGCGAGTCTGCGCGTTTTGCGCAAATGACCCAGTTGGTAGACATCGTTCGGTTTCGCGCTAGGCGATAGAGCCCAACACCGGAGCTTGTAGAACAAGATTAATCATCCTATAGTCCGATCTCGGTATCGGGCTTGAGTATACCGAGACAGCGGAGAGAAAGAGAGAGTGAGAGAAAGAGAGAGAGAGAGAGAGAGAGAGAGAGAGAGATTCTACTGATGGTCGCAGGCGGTTTACCCACCAACCGCTGGCGTTGCTCTCGTAGAAAATAATTAAATCGTTAAGGTCGAATTGGAATGCTATCTCTCTCTCTCTCTCTCGGTGGTAGCTTCAACTACCCGCAGTGTTCGTGCTTTCTCGTCTTCTTATTGCTCGCTTTCGACGTATCCACGTAACTACGACCAAAGCCAAGATGGTTCTACTGGCTTTCGAAATGACTCTACCTTATCTATATATACGTATATAAAACGAGAAGAGCAAATGGAAATTCGATCGTTTCCGGATCTCGTTCTCTTTCCTCACGATCTTCTTCCCGAAGGTGCAATATTCGTTTTAATTCCGAATTATTTCAGCGTTAACGAATTTACGCGATGTGAAATTACGAGAACGAACCGCCGATGGAATATATTTCGAAAGTAAAATCTCGTTAAGCTACTGTTACATGGAATCTCCGTGGAAAGGAGCTTGTTCAAGAAGGAGGAAGGATCGAAAGTATAAGACATTTTCTACTACGAGGGTTAATCATCGTGACCGTGTACAGCACGTGATATTATTATTCCCCGAGATATTATTATTCATGTCGTGCACACGCAACGTCCGTGTGACACTTCGATTATGTATAATACCCGACGGAGAAGTTGCGAACTGTAGAGTGGTGATGACGAGAAGAGAGAGAAAAAAAACAGAGAGAGAGAGAGGGGGGGGGAGAGTGAGAGAGAGAGAGAGTGAGAGAGAGGGGGGGGGAGAGTGAGAGAGAGAGAGAGAGAGTAAGGGATAGGGGGTTGAACGACGCAACCGACGCTCTTTTAATTCCTGCTACGAGGAGATGGATGACGTGTCGTGGCGTATTCCGCATATATATCGCGCGAAAGATAGAGAGAGAAATCTCGTTGGGAATAATAATGATGGAGAGCAGCGCAGCCGGGACGTTCGCGAGATACTCCAATTACCCTTACCACCGGGACGCTATTCAGAACCGATGGGGAATTGAGAGGGAGGCTGGCGTGGTACACGGTACACGGTGTGTTAATAGTTTTATGATACTCTTGCGCGAGCTTGAGACTATATACCTGTAACGTTGTATATGCAGTAGACTGCGTGTCGGTCAAAATCGAGTTGACGTCATCCTGGCTACCGTATCCCCTCGTGAATCGAGTTAATCACGTTATACACAGAAACGCGCACAGTCAAACCTAGAGACACGTATGTAAGCTGTTACAGTGGTTACACACATCGCGATCATTCGATACGTACCGCGAACTATAGGCCGGCAGCTTCCCCAGTCGATAACTACAATAAGCTCGATGCTAATAAATTACCCGCGATTCTTTATCGTCTAACGTAGCAAATTTTTTATCTCACGTTTTCTCCCGTCGCGATGTATTCTCCCTTGTCTACCAAGGGTCGAGAATAATACGTATCGAGGGACCGCAGGTGCAATAAAAATGGAACATTTATAAAGGGATTAACTGGCGTCTAGGCTGCGAGATAATGTCTACGGAGATCGGTGTTTGTCGAAAACCACGGGGTTGGAAGACGAATCGGGTCTTATATCAGGACAGAGAGTGAGAGAGAAGCGAGAATTCAAGGGAAAATTATGGATTCCAGCTGTTTTTTTTTTATATTTGTATTCTAGTTGGAAAAATTGTCGACGTTGGTGGAAATTGTACGAACGTTTCGAAAGTTCGGAGGAGATCGAGCGAACGAGACGAATTCCTGGGATACGGTCCAGTTTTATGGGCGAGAAAGCAAAATGGAAAAATGCTGCTTCGCATCGCACGGGAGAAAAAAACGAATGGGAAGATGGCGAGGTTTTCTTCGTCGTTCTTCGGTAGGAACGAGTTGCCTGCCCTTCCGGCATCGCCATTGGACGCGATCCCACTTTTGCCGAATGACAATACTCAGGAACGAGCACATGGGCGACGTTTTCACTGGGGTCCATGAAGATGAGGAATGACGGTCCTTATGATCCTTAAACCGGGGGCTCGTCCAAACGAGCGACACTCTCTCCGTTCCATCCGTTTCTGACTGTGACGTCTACGGATATCGTCGATGTCCTTCTTGACCTTTGTCAAGGGGTCGCGAAGGAGAAAAAGAAGAAAAAAAATTATCTCAGACTGACGATCCACGAGATAAGGGGGATTCACCGTATCTTCCTCTGCGTTCCCTCGTACTTGATGATCCTCTCGCTATTTCTCGCACCAGCCTACCTATTTAGCAGCTTTTGTCGTAGATCACGCTCATAGCTTCTCAAGTACATATACATTTATCTCGGAAGTGGCGTAAAAATCGCGCGGACGAAATAAAAGATCGTAACGGATGACTTAAATCAGTTACAACGTGTCTCGCGAAACGATAAATAACGAGAATTATTTTACATTCATCCACTTTACATTCGTATATAAGAATCGTGCATGTTTCTACGTAATGTAGAATCATCCCGATACACGACGAGAGTGCCCAAGTTTGCGAGAGTACGAAATAAGAGGAAAGAAAAGAGGGTAAAAAAGTGGAGCAAGGGAAAAAGGCTCTTTTATTTTTCCGCAAACTCTCGTACACCCCGATAGTTTCTTACGTTCGTTTCGTTTTTCATGTAGCACCCACACCGCGAGTCCCACAGAGCGGTGGAATCGTTGGTCTGTACACGGGTGAAAGAAGAACGATCGGAGGGTGGATCTTTTCCTCCATTAGGAATCGATGGCCCGAGGTATATACGCTCCTACTCTCTCGGTCGTCCTTTATTCCAACCGTGAAGACGGTCTTTCATCTCTATGAGAAATGGCAACTGACGACGACGATGGTAGCCGCGCAAACAGCGACCTCCAGCGGATCT
>JAPYZT010008031.1:0-12910 GCA_030522965.1 Tryphoninae sp. A BG-2022a | reverse complement strand
TTATACTTTTGTCAAATTTATGTTGAATATAAAAACGATAGATTTTAGTTAAACAAAAATTGTTATAATTAGGAAATACAATTATCTCGTTACTCAAACGTTAATTCTTCCTTAAACAATTCTCGTCTCAAGTCTTTCATAAAAATTTGACAAAAATTGTAAACTCTTCTCACACCGTTGATCCGTAATTCTACAATAAGTAAAGGTACAATAACTTTTTCGCTGGAAACTATCGTTAACGATGTAATATTATTGCAAAGTGAGCGGATAAGGTGGTCCAAATGGGATTCTTGGAAAGTAGGTCCGAAGGACCAATGTGTTTCAGCCGAGAGTCTTTCCATCGAGCGTTGAATTAATTCATATGTATTTCTTCCTTTCCGGGTTAACGAGTCCCCGGAGTGTAAAGATATACGCGATCGCGAGAGATCGATATAATCGAGAATGAGACAGAGAAAACGCTTGTGTTTTTTTCCCCCCTCGACGACGAAAATGGTTCGAGTACGGTCAACTTTCGATCCCCACTGTCCAACGTCGTTCGTCCGTTCGTACCTCGTGCGACGCGTACCCGTCGACTACAAATTATTATTCGATTGTGCAAACGCGTGGCGAATCGTTTTTTTACTTTTAAACAATTTTCGATCGATCGTCGTGACATCGTCGATTGATCAAAGTTGCCAGTGGAACGAAAAGAAAAATATCCGGAACTCGAACCAAATGCGAAGCTTCCGTCGATCGATCGTTAATAACGAAGCAAGCTAATCGATGAAGACGAACCGATCGTCCTATTAAAAATCGAATATAAAATAATTAATCGACGCAAGTTGGGTAGAAAACAAAAATCACTAATTGTTCGAAAATAAGGACATAGGATTATTAACAACGATAATTTATATTCGAAAAGATTAAAAAAATTCGAATACAAACAAATATGTGAATGTACACGAATCAACAGAATCGAGATAATAGAAAGATCAAAAAACAATTATTTGAAATTGAAAAAATAGAAAAATAGATTTTTTTTCAGGTATTCATACTCACTTCCGTCTTGAGAAATTTGTACGGGTTGTCCGTTTTGGCCGATACTAAGTAGAACTCCTGAACTCGGTGAATACATAACGCTCTGGGGCATTTGGTACATTATACCAGCGGAGAATGCTGGCATCCCTCCTGAAAAACAATAACAAATAAAATCCTTGAATAATCGCTTATTTATAAGATAAACAATCTTAGATAAAATTTTGGAATGAAAAGAGACTTAAAATTATTCGACAGTCTTAACGATTTCCACAACGCCATTTTCCCCAACGAAGAAAAAAACAAATTCTAAATGTACAAAACGAAAAATTCTAAAAAAAACTTCGATCGACTAAAAAAATTGATCTCAATAAAATAAAAAAAGTCATAAATCCTCATCCGTTAATTAATAATTTGCTCCAGGAGAGTTTGCTAACGGTGAACAAAACGTTCCAATAAAACAAAGTTGTGACATTAGTCCAGGATGATGGACGTTGTTAGACATTCGTTGTACGTCGCTCTCGGCTCGAAGAAGGCCAGTAAACCTTTAGTGACATTTGCTGATCAAAAAAGAAATAAGAATTTGAAAAAAAAACTTCCCCATGTGCAACAGCTCGCGATTAAAGAAGGCTGTAAATGGGGGGGAGAGAGAGAGAGAGAGAGAGAGAGAGAGAGAGAGAGAAAAGGAGTTAGAGAACTCGCGCGTGAATTCCATCAAACAGCCTATACATACATAAATATTTATATATATCTACATATTTAATTTTATATTGATATATTTATATATTTATTATTATATTATTATATATTATATCTATATTATATAATAAAAATAAATTATATATAATATCATATATTATTATAATATTATATAATTAATATAGAATTATTATATAATTCTATGTAATATAATATATAATATAATATATGATATAATTATAATTTAATATAATAATATATAGTAATTGCAATTTTATAATATAGAAATATAATTCTATATAATATTATAATATAATATAATTATAATAATAATAATAATAATGATATAAGATTTCTATGTATAATTATATAATAATTTTATATTAATCGCATAATATTATACAAGTACTATGTTATATATAATATAATATAATTAATATAGAATTATTATTATTATATATAAATATATGCATATATGTATATGTATACATGTATACATATATATTGCAAATATGGTTCATATACATATAGATATGTCATTCCAGCAATAGCGGAGCAAACAGAAGTCCGCGAGAAAGAAAGAAAGATAACAGAGGAACGTGTTCATCGTGCGGTCGGCGGGCTCACGGGGTCGTCGGTAGTAGTCCGTCGATGTCTCTTCGACGTCTTACGACGACGAGGACGCGACGTAGGTCTCGCGAATGCGCGAGGGTATATTAGCATCGATATTTATGTGCACACCTGCATCGCGGAGTGCGCGCGCAACGGGAGCGAGTGAGCGCGAGACGGACTGTGGAGTTGGAGAGGGGGGCAGGAGGGAGAGTGGGGATGGGGAGAGGGGGAGGAGAGAGAGAGAACGAGAGCCCCGCGGCTTTCGACCGGATCCTACTTCCCAGTTAGGCATCGGCGTTGTCGTCTTAGTTTGGTCATCGCGAACCGTACGCGACTCCTTACCGACTCCCCTACACGGACAACCCCGTCATCGCGCTCGCACGCTTTACGCATTCTAAGTAACCCCGTGCGGTTCGGGCTCTCTTCTCTCTCCCCTTCGTGTCCCGTCCTACCGGCGACTCTTATTCGCTCTATCTCTCTTTTTTTTCACTTCGTTCCCTCACTACCTCTCTCTTCTCTCTCTCTCTCTCACTCTCTCGAAGAGTAACCGGGACTATAAACCATAAACTCTAACGATTTTCCACGCAAGTTTCACGCCATTCAGCAATGTACTCTCGCGTGTGTTTCTATCTATCTATATATATATATAGATAATTCTATATTAATTATTTAATATTATAGTAATAATTAATATCATATATTATTTATTATTATATATAATAATATAGTAATAAATTGTATACAATGTAGTAATATAATATTATATAATTAATAAAGAATTATTAAATTAGTGCCGAGTGTGGGGATCGAACCCTGGCCGGCTGTGTGTGAATCCAGAGGCCTATCCCCTAAGCCATTGCACTACTTTATAGAAATGTTATATTCTATATATAGTAATTCTATACTATATTATATATAATTAATCATTATATTATTATATAGAATATAATATAATTATATCATTATATAGTATATAATATTTTATTATATCATTATATAGTATATAATATTATTATATCATTATATAGTGTATAATATTATTATATCATTATATAGTATATAATATTATTATATCATTATATAGTATATAATATAATTATATTATTATATAGTATATAATATTATTATATCATTATATAATAAAAATATAATATAAAATAGTATATTATATATATGCTAGAAAAATGGAAATTTGATTGGAGAGAATTTTCATTGAATTAACATCGATTCGTTGCAATTTGATCAAATTGCAATGGACCCGATCGCTGGACTTGAAGATTTGACAAAATTCGATATTTTATCGAATGTCACTTCGATTTTTGTCAAATCGAAGAAAGCTTGATCAAATCAAGTATTTATCAAACTTATCTGAACAATTCGGAAATTGAATTTTTACTCTATCTAATTCAATTTTGATCGAATCGAAAAAAAATTAATTAAATCGAATAAACAATTCTCGAATGCCCAAATTAGAATTCGTCGATATTTGGATTTTTATTCAACGCCGCTTCGATTTTCATCGAATCGAACAAAATTTGATTAAATCTTCTAAATTTAATTCCTAATTTATCTCAAATCCGAAAATACATCAAAATTTATTCGACAGTTTAATCAAAATTTATTCGAATTATAATTTCTTAATTGTAAAATTCGCCATCTTTCATCAATTTCAAACGAATTTATCACGATTAGAAATCAAATTCTTAAAAACACAATTCTATAAAAAAAGAAAAGAAATCAATTAATTCCAAATCTAATAAAATTCCAACTACGCAAAATTAACGTTTTTTTTTTCTTTTTCAATAAAATTGATCGTCCCACGCCGGATAAATCTCGAGGTGAAAACTAACGATCGCGATTCCGTGTAAAAACATATCCTCGCGTATCAACTTCGAAAAATCGCGCGTACGTTGTAAGAAAAAAAAAAAAAAAAAAGAAGAAAAAAAAACTCATTCATTAACACGCTGTGTAACGACGAATGCGAGCAAAACGCCTTATCGAAATGTAAATTCGCCGCTCGTTTTCTATACATCGCCTATTTTTCTCGACACGTTTTATCCACATCTGGCGGTAAATAACGGTGTCTCGATGTATTATAGAAGAAAGCAAGAAAAAAAAAAAATAAAAGAAAAAAAAAACAAGAAAAGAAAAACGTCGAAACGTCGAAGCGAGAAGATGCGTCTAAAGGGGGTGAAAACATTGTAGAAACGAGCTTATACCATACGTACCGTAGTACATAACTTTACAAATACGTTTGTTGAAGTATTTTATAAATAGAGAGAGAGAGAGAGAGAGAGAGAGAGAGAGAGAGAGAAAGAGAGGAGGATCGCGAGCCAATTAGTTATCGCCACGTAAGGAAAGCACGGGTGGTCTCGCACGTGTCATGTGAAATTGCTTTTATTAAAAGCGCATGTCTCTCTTTACCCCCCCCCCTCCCCTCCCTCTCATTTTCTCTCTCTCGCAACCATCACCGTGGAATCTTTTTTTATTTCTCTCTTTATATAATTCATTTATTTATTATTATATTAATTATTATGGAATAATATTATATCATTTAACATTTATAATAATATAATATCATATAATAATAATAATATAATATTATATAATCGCAATAATAATAATATAATAATATATCATATTATTATTAATATTATTATATTATTAATATGTTATATTAAATATATCATAATAATAATAATAATAATAATATAATAATATATTATTATATTAATTATTATAGAATAATATTATATCATTTAACATTTATAATAATATAATATAATATAATAATAATATAACAATATAATATTATATAATAATATATATTATTATATAATATTATATAATAATATATATTATTATAATATCGTATAAATAAATAATATATATTATAATTTATTATAAAAAAATTATAAATATTATAGTAATAATATATTGTTATATTATTTATTATATAACATTACATAATTTTTTAATATTTATGATTTTAATTATATTTAACATTTTCATATATATATATATATATATATATATATGTATGCACATAAGTAATAATAATTTTTATTACTATTTCTTTCTCTCTCTCTCTCTCTCTCTCTCTCTCTCTCTCGTTTGACGTTCTTTTTTTTTCTTCTCGCTCTCATCGCGTCTCGGTCTAGCGAATTCCCAAACCGTGTCCATTTCAATTTAATTTGCTGCCACTACTGCGAACGTTGGGTGCTGGGAAAACGTCGATTTTTTTGCGCTTTACGCAACGAACGAGAGAGACGTATCGCACGTATGTACAACGAGAATTGCAAGAATTCTCATGGAAAAGTCTTCTTCCTCTATTTTATATATATATATATATATATATATATATATATATATATATGTGTGTGTGTGTGTGTGTGTGTGTGTGTGTGTACATATGTATGTCAGAGTCGGCCAGGTGTACTCTCGGGTAATTCTCGTACCTGCGTGATTTTTCAAGGGATCTTTGGTGACGGGAGTTTCGCCGTCGCTCGTATCTCCGTCGCTCTCGTTGCCGCAGATGTCCGATCTTGGCGATGCCGCTTCCTCCTGTAACAGAAGCATTTAACGACGTTATCGATTATGAAATATATTAATGGGAAAGATCGATATAAAAAATGCATGCAAAATTCGATCGTTATCAATCGATCGAGAATCATATTTTCTTTTTGTATTCAATTCAATCGAATCGATCCGTCGAGAAAATATTTTTTCACGTTTGTTTTTGTCGATTGGAATTTAATTCTTTTATAAAAATATGGAAAATATGGAATTTTTGCAAAATTTAATTAAACAAAATAACGATTTAATCTTTTTGTAATTTTGTTTTTTAACGAAAGATTATGTGTTAAAATTGTAAGTGAAAGCAATAATAGTTATCGCCGTAATTAATTTTAGACCGAAACAATGAACAAAAATTAATTCTCTCGAAAGAAAAATATAAAAAAAAAATTTAATGATAAATTTTCAAAAAATGGGACAAAAATTCTCCCAAACTATATCTCTTCGAAAAAGAAATTTCAATTAGAAATAAAAATCAACAAATAAATAAAATCCCGTTAAAAAAAAAAAGCCACGTACGTAAACAAACAAAAATGTAAATTTTTATTTTCATCTCGTCGCGTCATTGTTTTTTTAACTTTCGAGCGAGAGGCAAAAGAAAAGACTAAAAGCTCGATACGAAGCTACTACTGCGCAGTTGTCATCTGCGTCGTCGTCCTCTATCTTGGGAAGGTCGAAACGCCTCCGGAATCTCAGATCTATCGATCGATAAATGCGACACCAACCTCTCTCTCTCTCTCTCTTTCTTAATTAATTTATTGTGTAATTACTGAATTGCGTAATTAATTATTGCATTAAGTACGTGTTGTTAATATTGATTATTATTGTATCTTGGATCAATCAATCAATCAATCAATCAATCAATCAATCTTTCTCTCTCTCTAATTTTTAAAAATTCATAAAAATCGCCTAGAAATCCAAAACGCGAAAAATATGAATAAAGTAAAACGAAATGTAACCCCCCTCCCTCTCCTTTGGTTTTTCTTAAGGAGATTGGACATAATCGCAAGCCCCGATCTTCTTTTGCTTAAAATTGAAATTTTTTAAAAACTATTCAAAACTTTTCGATGACTTTTTTTAGTTTTGTTTTTATATATATTGGGACGTAATAAAGTTATCGATCAATCAATCAATCAATCAATTTCTCTCTCTCTCTCTCTCTGTCTCTGTCTCTAATGTAAAAAAATTCATAAAAATTGTCTAGAATTCCAAAACGCGAAAAATATAAATAAAGCAAAACGAAATGTACCCCCTCTCCCTCTCCCTTGCTTTCTCTTAAGGAGATTGGACATAATCGTTGGCCCCGACCTTCTTTGCTTCAAATTGAGATTTCTTCAAAACTATGCAACATTTTTCGATGACTTTTTTTAGTTTTGTTCAGAAAAAGTTTATTAATAATTCTGTGTAGGATTTTTGAGGATATTCGAGATAGACAAGTTTTGGGAACAGTTGAGAGTCGAAAAACATTGGTTCGAAAAAATGCCTATTTTCAATGTACCTTTTCTCAGGAATCGTGCGTTCATTTTTTCAATATTTTGTTTCAGAATTTTTTGACATTGTTTTGAAATTTTGTTAAAATTTTTATCACGTTTTCTTACCTTCGAATAAATTTTTCTCGGATTGAATCGTTTTTTCAAAAAAATGTCTCGACACATCCTTCGTTTGGATGTACTTGTTACGTGAAAAAAAAAAAACAATGTGCCAATGCGATAAGTAGATTTCAAGAAGATGCATTGCAGGTGAAAAAACAAAACTTTTCAGAAAACACGATTTTTTGAAAAAGTTTGAATTTCTAATGAATTGAAACGCTAATTTCAAAAAATTATTTAACGTACTTCCACCGCTCAGAATTTCATGAAATTTGAACCACGTATCAAGAAAGGCACGTACTTTCAGAAAAAAAAAAATTAAAAACGTGTACACAATACACTTAATTAGTGTATTGTGTAATTATCGTGTTGCTTAATTAATTATTGCATTCGGCATGTGTTGTTAATATTGATCATTATTGTATCTCAGAAAATGATTACAGTTTGCCGAAAGTACACTAGGATGTAATAAAATTATCGATCAATCAATCAATCAATCAATCAATCAATCTCTCTCTCCCTTCTCTCGACGCAAAGCACAAAAAACAAAAAAGCTAATCTAAAAAAATTCATCAAAATCCTTTAAAACTCCAAATCGTGAACGATCCGAAGAAAGCGTTGAGAGAAAAGAAAACAAAAAGCCGATGCGGAAATAAATTTCTCAAAAAATACTGTTTCGTATTTTTTGTTTATTTGTGGTTTTTTCTTTTTTCTTGGTCAAACGAGCGAAAAGCAGGAAGGACTCGCGGAGAGTCGATCGCTCAAACGAGTGCCGGCTTTCGCGCTCGCTCGCGGTTTCACGCGTGCACAGACGCGCACACATGCGCGCGCAGAGTCGCACACATGCGCGCGCATACGCGCATGCGCACAAGCACCCATCTATACATATATATCCACACGTGTAAAACGTCGCGGGACTGAAGGTGGGGAGAGGAGAAGGAGGAGGGGGAGGGGGGAGATGCATGCTTGTTCGCTCCTTATAAGGTCATCCTTGCTCTCCCTCGACGTGTCGGAACGAGAGCCGCTCGCGGGTTCGTTCGCGTTTTCTATCTGCGTGTAAGTTTCTCTCGGTGTGTGTAACTTTAACTCTGTACTTGGAGAGATAATTCTCACGAGCTTTTGCTTCGCGATTCGCTCGTATAGAGAGAAATGTAATATAGAAGAGAAAAGGGCGAGGGGAGAGGGAGAGAAGGAGATACGAGACGCTTACTCGCTGCCAAAGGGATCTAAAACCAGAAGAGAGTCTTCTTTCTCTCTCTCTCTCTCTCTCTCTCTCTCTCTCTCTCTCTCTCGATATACCAAATTAAAATAGGTAATTCCACATATAGGGAGTATATAAATTTTGTATACGTAACTTCCGCGATCCGAGAGATGGCGCGCGTGAGAGACGCGCGAGGAAAAACTGGTGGGGGTGCAGCGATGAGGGGTTTGGGTGAGAGAGAGAGAGAGAGAGAGAGAGAGAGAGGAGGAGGGGGAGAGCGCGACCAGATACCGGAAAACGCTTCTGGTGGTAGGACGCTGAACTTCGCGGGGCGCGAAGGAGGACGAAAGGGGGGCAGGCTCCTCCGCTTTTTCTTCCCGACAAACTGGAAGGACGATGACAATCCAGGGATAAAAAAACAGCCGCTGGGCAGAAGAAAAGGAAGGATCGAACGTGAGGAAAGATT
Source organism: Tryphoninae sp. A BG-2022a (assembly GCA_030522965.1). Taxonomy (NCBI): domain Eukaryota; kingdom Metazoa; phylum Arthropoda; class Insecta; order Hymenoptera; family Ichneumonidae; species Tryphoninae sp. A BG-2022a. Next base: position 3,753 of record JAPYZT010008031.1, on the reverse strand, counting down.
AAAAAAAAAGATAAACGATGGAGGATAGATCGTAAATTTGTAAAATGATCGATCGAGGACGAGAAGAGACGAGATGCGACTGACAGGAAGCAAATACGAGGCGTCTTCTCGCAGGGTTGATAATCGACGAAGAAGCTTGATGATCGTCGCGAAGCGAAGAATCGAATCTCGACGTCACTTCCGTTTGTGTTTTAACGACGCGAGTGAACGAAGAGAATAATTAAAAAAAAAAAAAAGAAACGAGAATAAAAAACTCGACGTTGATCGTAAATTTGTCGATGATCGAGAATCGCGACGAAGATACGTTGATGCGTGCGAGGAGAGACGAATGGAAGAAGAAGCGACGTAAAACTTCGTACGAGAATTGTTGATGGAAGAAAGAAGTCGACGAAGGATGATTTCTCGTCGCGAATGGAACGAACGACGAAAAGTTCCGACCGCCAAAACAACGACGAAGACAACGACGTTGAAGAATTTTCGATTTTGATTTAATTCTATAAGGACGAATATCCTTGTTTGTTTTCTTGTATATGATAACATTTTTGTTGAAAGGAACGTGAACGAACCACCGAGAAAAAAAAACAACAACATCGATGAAAGACACGGAAACGAGGAGGAGGAATACGAGGGTTGGCGCTCCGTTACGGTGGAAGAAACGTCGCAGTGTGCAATGGCCGCGCGGCGACCCGGCCGGTGACTTCAATGCCTGGGCGAGTCGTCGAAAGCTCTCGCACTCGCACCCTCGCCCCTCGGACTCGAGACGCGCGTGGCGCGCCATTATCGTAGATTAAACGTTGCGACGACGACGACGACGATATAAAAACAAAAAGTCAATGACACAAATTGAACGTATTAATTTTTATCGATAATTACAAGAATAATTGAATTCTCTCTCTCTCTCGCTTTCACTTCCGCCTCTGACGTTTTCTTTCCTGAGCAATTCTCCATTTCGCTCACGATCGTCAATTTTCCAAATGAAGAAAACGAAATAAATAAAATCCAAATTCTTAGTTAATAAAATCCAAATTCTTAGTTAAACAATTAAACTCAAAGAGCTTCAAAAATCCCTAAATAAATTTTCTAAATACAACTACGAGTCTGCGATCCTCCCTGCGGAGTTTATCATCCAATTTCGCATAAATCTAAATCTCGATATCGCATTCTTGGAAAATCTGAATGGCGTCTTCCCTTTATAAAAAAACAAACACACAAACACACATCAACCAAGACGAAAAGACAAAAAATCGTTCGATACCGATTCCTTGCCCTCCCTCCCCGCCCATACGCGTCAACTCGTTCCATATCGATCACGAAAGCTCGTTACACCTCTCATATCCCTCTTGTCATTATTATTTTTCTTCCAACCCCCTTCTCCCCCCCCCTCCTTCTCATAGTTGCGTATACCTTGCATTACTTCGACCGCTACTGCATGGCGAACGATAAAAATAAAATAAAACCGAACAAAAAGAAAAAAAAACATACACACATACATACATACACATATATATGTATATAATATATATATATATAAATATATATATAAATACAAAAAATAAGAAAAAAAAACGCACGGCATTCCTGACTCTCAAGTTGGACTCTATATAAAGTGTCTGCCATCGAGAGAGAACATTGCCTCTATATGGCGACAAGCGGGCTTTGACAAAGGTGACCGTATATGGTGCCACGCTTCCACCTTCCATACGCGCTACCGGCAACGAGAGAGAGCTCTCCTCCTCTCCTCTCCTCTCCACCTCCTCGTTCTCATGCGCATTATATACATATACACATACATACATACATGCATATATATATATATATATATATATCCATCTCTCGCTGTCTATGTATATATATATATATATATATATATATATATATACACACCTCTCCATGTGTGTATGTATACCGCAATATATATATATATATTGCGGTCACCCTCACGGACAAGACCGACAATGGGAGAAGCACACCTGGGTGCCCGGGGCGAGAAAACGCTCGCTCCTTCCGTACGCACAATTTTTGCGCGATTCTCCGATCCCCCCTCCTTGCCGGCAACCACTCTCCTTCGTACTCACTCTATCTTCGTATAAATTCGTCGTTTCGCTGATATCTTCTTGTTGTTTTTGGTTTGTTTATTTATTGACTCGTTTTTTATTCGTTCTTTGTATATATTCTTTTCATTTTTTTTTTTATGGAAGAGACACTAACCCCTCGAGACGTTCGATCGATTTTCAGAGGAAAATCGTTCAGCTCATCAGACTTGAACGACGAATAATTGTTCGCGATCGAATAAATCGCATAAATATTCACGAGGGTGGAGAATTCGATCGTGAATGGGAAGATTGTTTTTTTTTTGTTTTCTTTGTTTCGTCGTAACTCCTCTCCTCGATCAGGAGGAAAAGGGAAATACTCCGGAGATAACGTTCGTCGTTGTTTCGAGTTTTGTCTCCGTCGATTAAGAGCCAGGGTTACGTGCGATGTGCGCTTCGAAATTTCGATCGGTACTCTAGCAAACACTGTGAACAACCGATCGGACTAAAGATCGGCAGATACACAGAGAATTATGGCAAATAGTGGCGTTTGGGATTTTTTTTTTTTTTTTTAACAATTTTGGAAATTGTTTTACAGGCAACGTGCGATTCAAAAACACGAGACACAGAAAGTATTTTTAAGTAATTTTTACTGTGAAATCGCAGTAACTGTGTGACAAATGCGCAATTCTTCAAGTTTTTAGAAAATAAATTATACATTTTAATAGAAATGAGTAAAAATTTATTGTCGCAGTGACAGAATTTAAAAATATTTTCAAGAATTTTAGACTGAAATTAACAGTAAATTTTCGTGAAATGTAAACATTACTACAATAAGTTGAAACAAAGGGCTGATACGAATGAAAGTGTACGGTGCACATTGAGAAATTTGCGTGTTTTGTCTTGAAAATTTAAAAAAGGAAGACGAAATTTTCCGTGCGTTCACCGGAATTTTTACATTCTTCACAGTAAAATCAGTTAGGGCTAGATCGTCTGGTCGTAATCCGTGAGCTCTGTGTAGAGCGCGTAAAAATTATGCTACGTGCTAAAATTGTTACATGTCTGAAAGTAAAATATTTGAAACTAGTGTGAATTTTTAATCGTTTGCACATTTATCATCGGGCTCAATTTTTTAATGTAATTTTTATCGTGATTTCATCGTAAAAATTGATAAGTGTACGTGTAAGGTGAAATTGGTAAGCTTTGTGTACTTTTTCCGGCAGTGAGCGTTACAGTTTTAACAATAACTAGAGAATTATGAGAACAATTTTGGAAAAAAAACCAAGAGCTACTTTTTGCTATAACGCTCTGCGTATCTGTGAATTTTTAACCCAAACGATTGTTTACTGATGAAATTTTTTATGAGTACGTCGCATGCAACACTCTTAAAATTGTTATTTTGTTTTAATCGACTTGTCGAAAATTTTTCGTTATTCACAGTTTTCAATTTTTAATTCCTCTTTTTCACACTGTTATTTACATTATATTTTTATCACCTTATCAATACCCTTTCGTATCACCAATTTTCCTAAATTTTCAATTTTTCATTTCATTAATTATTCTTTTAATTAACAATTTGTTTTCCTTACTTTTCTTCTTACTAATTTCCTTTCAACTTTATCAAAATTTCCCCAAGTGCAATATTTCTTACAATTTTAATTCGAATTAATTCCCAGCTTTTTGCGAAAGTAACAATAAAAGTGTGCGATAATTTCTAAGAGAG